>JABSNV010000836.1:0-32500 GCA_024085815.1 Flaveria linearis
ATCTACCATCTTCTTCTCAAATTCACCCTACCTTCCATGTTTCCCTACTCAAAGCAGCGAAAGGGGATCATTCTCAGGTTATTCCTTTACCGGATGAACCTCGCTTCCATTTACAACCCCGAGCAATCTTGGATCGACAACTGTCGTAAGCGGAATACTATGGCTGTCCGTGTTTTTAGTTCATTGGAAGCACCTACCAGCCATCGAAGCTACGTGGGAAGACTTGCATGATTTTCAACTTCGATTTCCCGACTTTCATTCTGGAGGACACGAATGTTAAGGGCGGGAGTATTGTGACGGATAAATAGTTAGTAAGGCTCATATTGTAATATGTCATAGTTAAAGGGTATATTTTGTAATGTAATAATCAGTTGAAACTAACTAAACAGTCGTTAGTTAGTTAATTACCGACCTATTAAAGGCGGTATCTTGAATGAGAAGGGTAGCTTGATTGATCGAATTATCTTCTTCTGTTTTCCTTCTGTTCGTTCGTATCAAATACCTTTTACACATTTGACTGCTCTATGTTATCATAAGAACTCAAATTCAAGAACATGATAAGAACTCAAATTCAATCAAAATCTAATAATAAAGTTTACCAAACCCTAATATCATACAATTATTGTACGACGTTTAAGAAAGAAATTTACATATACAATGAAAATAATTGAATTGAATAAATGAACAAACTTATACCAGCGTATATGTTAAGTTTTTTGGAATCTTACATCATTTTAAATAATTCACATATATATAAGAAATCTTACATCGTGTCAAATAACTTGTATGTATATCGAGGAATCATATGTCGTGTATGAAATAAATTTTTGTAAACATATAACTCAATAGGTCTACATGAGTCGTGTAGACGAATGTATCAGCTTAAATGAGCCATATTTCATGAAACTAGACGTCTTGTTTGTTGCTTAACGAGCCATGTTGTATGTAGATTCAACAGCTTTATCATTGGCAAATTTTGTTTGGTTGATCCAAATCTACATGACACGTATCCATCATACAATTTTTATGCAATATGTTCTTCTATCCTGTCGCGTGTCGGGTGTACCCCTAACAGACCTTTTTAAACAAGTCATTATATAATTTGAAAAATCTATCTATTTTATATTTTTAATCCATAAAAGCATACAATATTTCAAGTTCTCTTCTATGAGTCTTGTTTGAATTCAAATGAATAATTTTCATTTTCCATTTAATCTCTAGAATAGTATCGAATTTATAATTAAGTTTTAATTTAAATTGACGATTTATTTAAACAAAACAAAAGAACATATGTTGGGGCGCATGCCAATTTTTACAGTAAATAAAGCAAGAAAAAAGGAGGAGTAAATTACGCTTTTCGTCCCTATGGTTGGTGGTTAAACATTTTCATCCAATATTTTAAACACGTCCGGTTAACCACTGTGGTTTAAAAATCTCACAAAGTCAAAACGTTAACTCCATCCAATTTCTCCGTTAAATTATTTAAAATGAGCAAAATACCCTTGACTGAAATTGTTATTATATTTAAAAAAAAAATAAAATATAATAGATCTCACCAAATCCACCCCACATTCCGATTCAATCTTTATCCTTCAAACCTTCAAACCCTCTTTCAATTCGATCCACCGGACCCCTCCGTCACTCTTTCATTCTCAAACACAAACCCATCATGATAAAGTTCTGATCTTTGCCTTATCCGGCGACGGTGGTGATGGCGTTGGAAAGGGAACAGCGGCGGGGAGGCGGTGGTTTGGTGGTGGTGGCGGTGGTGGCGATGGGAACGAGGAGGAGGCGTTGATGGTACTGGCGGAGGGGGGGCGGGACGGTGGACGGCGTTCCGGCGGACTTGGCGGCGGCGATTAGGGCTGGGAGGATACCGGGATCTGTGGTGAAGAGGCAAGCAGCGTTGGTGGCGTCGGAGCACTGAACTCGACGTGGTGGAAGCTTTTGACGGTGGAATTTGTCGGAAATGGGGTTGGGTGTGCAGATGAAGTTCTTGAAGCCCACGAGCTTGAAGGCGGAGCCAGAGCGGTCGCCGGCGACGGTGGCTCCGGTGATGATGTCGCTTCCATCCCCAATTTGGATTTGATTCATGTTGTTTGTTGCTTAGGTGAGAATGAAAGTTCAAAGAGATAGCGATGGTGGTGGTTTTCAAGGGTGTATGGCGGTGCCTGTGAGGCGGTTCGGTGGTGTGACTGTGGGTGCGATGGCTATCTGGTGATGGTTGTACGGTTGTGCTTAGGGTGGGAAGTGACTATGGTTTTAGAGAGAGATAGAGAGAGAGATAGAGAGAGAGAGAGAGAATAGAGATATTGAAGTAATAGTTTAAGTCCAAGGGTTTTAGTTTTTTTACATACACTTAACGAAAAAAATGAATGGGTAGTGTACTGGACTTAATTGTGACCGATTTTAAACCACAGTGGTTAAAACAGACGTTTTAAACTATTGGATAAAAATAGTTATAACCATCAAATTACAGGGACGAAAGCGTAATTACTCAAAAAGAAGAAATGAAAACTTGGTTGAGAGATGGCCACATCTCCTTGCTCCAACGACACACATATCTTCAACATTATACTATTTAATTAACAAGCTTTCCATTCGCTCCCCACAATTTTAGCTTATATATTATTTTTTTGAAAAGTTGCATCTTATATATGATTGTTAATTATTTTATTATTATAATAATATAATCACGTTTTGTCTCCAGGTTACTATAAATTAATAAGCGAAACTGCGTTGCTATTTGTAAGCCTCATAAACAACAATATTAAATTAAAGACTATCTTCATTAGGTAATCCGTACCCCTGAAAAGGACAAATTAGTGTCATGTCACATATAATGTTATTATTATTATTATTATTATTATTATATATTATTATTATATTATATTATTATTATTATATTATTAATTATTATTATTATATATTATTATATAGTCATCGTTATGAACCAAATTAGCAATTGATTACTTACTTAACCCACGTATGAACATGAAATGAACAATGTGCATATGTTAATGCATGATGTACAGTGAGTAAAGCATGCTCATTTTGGGTTTGCAAGTTTTCAACTCTTAAGGAAAAGGGAATACCAAAAATAGATAATACCACCTTCTAGTCAAGTGGAGCCAAACAATTTTGCTTTGCTTAAAGAGGAAATCAGGGAAATGATCAGAAATCATGTTAGCTAGGGAGCACAATAACAACTTTGACGGTCCACTCAACTAAAGTTCAATATTTGGTTGTCTACTGCACCCCAATGAGTTTGTTTGTTTCAGGCCGTGAGTGACGTGATATCAATGTGAATAGGAGTAGTAGAGAGAGGGCGCATTTGTGTGGACGACCCATTCTTGAAGGACTATGAGAAGGGAAGAGGAAATATGTTGGTGTTCGTGACGAAGATGTTCTTAATAATTTTATTAAGGAACTATGGTTAAGCGTACACCAAACTCATATATATACATTTTATTTCATATATTTATGTCTTATCGTGATTATCAATAATATGACGGCTTCTTTATCCTACATGAATGAATAGATGTATGGAATGATAAAAATTAAGTATGATACAAGTCTTGATGACAAGCTAGTATGTCATGACCTTAGACATTACAAGTTTGCCACTAGCTTTTACAATCATATGACTCCATTGTTCTCTTTAACTACTCCATGAGACATGAGCATTTAATCTCCACCTCCCACTTTCAAATCTTTCTCTTCTGTTAATTAGAGTCTGAAACCCTTGGGGGTTTATTTGTGTAGTATGATTCCACTTAGCTAGACAGTGTTGGGGACCATCACATACCAAAGTGTTTTCTTTCTTGCACTCCATCAAGATTCCTTTTACTACAGTTTACTGCAATATTTCTATTCAAGTCTTCACTTCATCTCTCATACCTTTCAACAATTAACCACAATTAAGTATATCAAATCGTGGTTTAATGCGTGTGTATGTGAGAGAGATTACAAGTCAAACCCAATGGAAACTAGAGAGAGAAACTCACTAAATTATAATAACAACCACCTCAATCCAATCAAGATTCATCTCAAGATGACTTCTGCAAATGAAACCCTAAATGATCATCATCATCTACATCAGTGTAACAACAGCTATCATGGGTTCAAGTTGCAAAGAGAGAAACTTGAACCACAAGATCCATAAAGAACCCAAACCCCCCCATCAAGCTCCACAACCACCACCACCACCACCACCACCACCACCACCACCACCATCAATCACCGTGGCGGAACCGGTAGTTCGATATCGAGAATGCTTAAAGAACCATGCTGCAAACATGGGGGCTCATGTGCTTGATGGCTGTGGAGAATTCATGCCTGCTGGAGAAGATAACACCATAGGAGCATTAAAGTGCTGGCTTGTGAATGTCACCGGAGTTTTCACCGGAGAGAGGTGGAAGGTGACTCAAGATCAAGTAATCAGACGAACTATATGGCGCCACCACCGCGTGCCGCCGGAGTTCATCTACCTCCGGCACAGGCGGCGTCAACTCACCGTCGGTTACACCACCCAACGCCACCGATCATGATGGCGTTTGGTGGTGCAAATGGAGCTCCGGCGGAGTCTTCCAGTGAAGATTTTAATATATTTCAGACTTACGCTGGAGTTCAACTGATGGGACGAACATCAAAGAAAAGATTTCGCACAAAGTTTACTCAAGAACAGAAGAAGAAGATGTTTGATTTTGCAGAAACAATTGGGTGGAAGATTCAGAAGCAAGATGAACAAGAGGTTTTGAGATTCTGTAATGAAGTTGGTTTGAAGAAACAAGTGTTAAAGTGTGGATGCATAACAACAAACAAGCAGCTAGAAGAAATGACTGTAAGATTTGTAGAACTTATGCCAATTTTATTAGCTAGAATCTTTGTTTTGAGAAAGGTTCTATTTATATGAACAAAATGCATATAGATGTACACATGTTTAATTTGTGATTATTAAGTCCACTTTACTAGCATTCATGTTATGTGTTTTATTTGATCTTTGGTACTTCCTTAATATGATGAACAAAAACTGAAGCTAGTTTATATCTCATAAAAAATGAAGTGCTAATTAATTACAGCTGAACCTTATTTGATAGTCAACAGTAAAGATATAATGAATAAAAATAGGATAAAGGAGAAGTATATGTGCATTCTTTGTGGGATAATTTTGGAGTCGAATGGGTCATGTCGGATAGGTCAAATCTGATGGGTCAAGTCATGGGTCGAATGGGTCATAATAGAAGTTTGTTTGCAGTTTTTATTTGTGTTGTGTCTAAATGTTAGTGGATCAAAAACTGAGTTTTGTTCAAGTATGCATTGCTTTTTAAGTGTAGTAGATTATAAATGAAAGTGTCCTTTAAGCAGTAAATTTGGGAGTTTTCCTGCATTTTAATTCCTTAATTCTTGCATTTGTGTGAGTAGATTGATTGTATTTGAGTGTTGAACAAGGGTTGTGTCAACATGTGGTATCTGAGCTTTTAGACTCATACCATTGTTCGTAGGAAGAAGAGGAGGATGATCGTGACTATATATGTTGCGATCAACAGAAAGATTTAATATCAATACAGCAATAATCAAAGCAATATAGTAAGATCTGAGAATTGAGAAAGAGAGAAAGAAATACGGCAGTATAGTCGACAACCACAACAAGAAAAAACCTGAAGCAAGTTACAGCCAGAAGAATTTGCAGCCGAAAGCCAGCCAGTGGTAATGGTTCATGAGCAAGGTAATGTGTCACTTCAATGCCTTAAATTGACCGAAACAAACTATACATCAATATGGCGATAGTCAAGATGATACTAAGGGCATATGGGCTTCAGGAGGCGATAAATATGGACACTGGAGCATTCATGGAAGAAAAAGAAGGATTACACCACAAAAGCCATATTTTTCAAACCCTTCCGGAAGTATTCTTTTGTAGGTTGCTAACATAAGGATGCTAAAGATGTTTGGAAATCGCTTCGGTATGATACTTAGTAGTCGACTGAATCCAAAGGCATGTTTGCAAACTCTTAAGAGCGAGTTGAAAATGCTAAAGATAAAATTACGTGAGACGGTCAATGATTTTTCAGGTAAGAAATAGCACATTGGCTAAATTTAAGAGTCTCGTTTCAAGCCTTGAAGAGAAAGTGATTGTGAGAAAACTTTTAATTTGATCCTAAGGAAATATCCATCAATTGTTGCTTCCATCAAGCAATATTTAGAAATTGAAACCATGTCTTATGAAGAAGTGGGAAGACTCAAGGCACATGAAGAACGAGTCAAAAGTCATGATGAGAAAGGGAATATCAAGGGTGTTTTTTTATGGCTAACGAGGAAAATAGTTGTGAGCACGATGAGAGACAACATGGACAGGAAAGAGGCCGAGGAAGATGATTTGGTATAGGTAAAAGGGACATGGAAGAGGCTAGGGTTGAAATGACAAAAGCGGTATAGGTTTTAGGAGCGTGGGATGTTTAATAACTTTGCATATTAGTACAAAAATGGAACGACAAGGAGAAAGGAAGTCAAATTGATGTAAGATGATGAACCAACAGTACTTTGAAGTAAGAACCGATATCAATATTAAGAGGGGAGAATGTTGGTATAAATTGTTGTCGAATGGGTCATGTCGAATAGGCCATATAAAAAAAGTTCGTTTGCAGTTTCTAGGTTTTTAAAGATGATTCTATGTAGTTTTAACATGATTAGATTTACATGTTTTTGGGTACTCAAATAAACTTAAAAAAATTAAGAAATACAATTAACCAAACATTAAAACCATATGATGTTAAGAAATACGAAAATAAACTTAAAAAAAAAATTGTTTCATCAAAAGATAAAACATTATAAAATTAACGTCTACATAGATTTAGCATTATAATTAAGTAAAATATTAATTAAAGCATCAAAATTTACTTAGTTAATAGTAAAACATAACTAGTAAAATAATAATAGAAATAGAAAAATTAAAAAGCAAAGGTAAAATTTAATAAATTAAAATATAAAAATATCTAATTAAAACGGAAAAAGAACATAAAAGGAGATAAGAACCGGGGGGGTAAGGCTTGTACTCCTGTTGTGCGCAAGGGAGGAGCATAACAACCATTCCAACAAGCAATGGTTTGTTTTCAAATCCGACATGTTTTTATTTATATTAATAATGAGAAAAAAAAGACGATATGACAGACCCATTGTCGGGTGGGTTAGTACTATTCACTCTTCATGCCTTTCACTATATACAATTTATGTTTATAACAAATTATCCATTTGAAAATTAATAAAATTGTGGTTGTGTGTGTCGAGCCTGTGACATCGTTTTCAACTGCCGATGTGCTTGCCACTTAGGTTATTAGAATTAAATGTTACTATTTATTAGACTAGATATACAGATATGATGATTTGTATAGTTTAGGGGCCATTCTGGAACATTTGTACTTATATATATTCATGAGATAATGAGAAGGGGATCACGGGATTAAATGCCATTTATTATGGTATCAGAGCAAATCTTCTGATTACTTAAATCCCTAAAACTTCTCCCCTCTCTTCTTCTTCTTGTTACGCCACCACCACCCCACTAAACCCTAATCGGCCGCCGGCCATCTTCTACCACCATCATCATCATGACTAAAGTTTCTACAACAACCGATTCATGCTCATCCTCCACAATCCACCCAGCAACTACTGTCCACAACATCAAGCAATGCATCCCTATGATTCTTGATCTTGATGAAGGTAACTACTTGTCATGGGAAGAATTATTCACCACTCATTGTAGTGCCTACGATGTACTCGATCACATCACCCACCACCCGCAACATCTTCTTCACCCTCGACTGCCAAAGATACTCTTTGGTCACGTCTTGATTCTATTGTCAAACAATGGATCTATGGTACTATATCCAAAGATCTATTGGCAATCATATTGAAGAAAGGCACTACGGCGGCAGACACGTGGAAGAATCTTGCCATTATATTCGAAGACAACAAAGCCACGAGGGCAGTTTACTTGAAGAACAAGTTCTCCAATACCAAACTCGACAATTTCTCGAGTATTTCAGCATACTGTCAAGCTCTAAAGGTGCTCTCTGACCAACCGGTCTCGGATGAGGATCTAGTATTGCAAACAATTGCCCGGCCTCAGCGACAACTTTGACAATGTTGCCATGCTACTACACACAAACCAAACCCCTCCCACGTTCTCTGAAACTCGTGGAAAATTAATCATGGAGGAAACCCGAAAAGCCAACCAACACCCTACCCCACCCACACCGCCCTACTGACCACCACCTCTCAAAACACCAATAACCACTTTCTACCCCCCCCTCGGCTGCCACTTCTCACCCGCAACACCATCCGCCGCCCACCACCCTTACTCCCGACGTCCACTCCTATCAACAACGCTTCTTTGACTCCTCCTCTTACCGTGGCCGTGGTCGGTCCACTCGTGGCCGATGCCGTGGTTTTTCCCGTGGCCAGGACGTCGCGGGGGCTCTCCCTCTCCAACCTACCCACCACACTCCTCTGGCATCAAAACTCTTGGCCGCAGCCTCATAACCTTGGCAGCCCAACCCGTGGCCTACTCCACCATGTCCCTACCCTACCACCCGGCTCGTTTCAATGCTAGATCCACTCCCACAACTGGTTCCGGCATTTTAGGTCCTCATCCTTCACAAGCTTATGCCGCCTCGGATCACAACACCATGACAAACATTGACCAAGCCATGCACACGATGACTTTGAATCAGGATCCACAATGGTTCTTAGACACGGGGGCTACCAATCACATGACCAACACTACAGGTACTCTTTCAACTTATGTCAATAATAACTTTGCAAACCACATTGTTGTCGGCAATGGTTTCCAAATACCATTCACGGGACTGGCCAAACGACCCTCACACACCCGTTCTACCTTTACAATTAAACAATATTCAATACTCTCCACACCTAATTAAAAACCTCTTATCTGTTCGTCGAATTACAACTGATAATGATGTAGCTATTGAGTTTGACAAATTTGGTTTTCTTGTGAAGGATTACCAGGCGGATTCCTATTATCCGATGTGACAGTACCGGTGATCTATACCCACTCACATCTCCTTCGCTTTCCAAGTCTTCAAGTCCAGTCAATTTGCAGCTTTATCTCAAGTTGTTTGGCACAGGTGTCTGGGTCACCCGGGCTCTAGCTGTTTAAATGCTTTAAATAAACAACATTTGTTTCGTTTGATTCTTCTTTTGTTAAACATTCTTGTCAATCTTGCGTTTTTGGGAAACATATTAAACTGCCATTTTATGATTCTTTATCTGTTACTCATATGCCGTTTGATATAATTCACAGTGACTTATGGACCTCCCCAGTCACAAGCTCGGGAGTCACCGTTATTATATGCTTCTTTTGGATGATTATACTAATTTTCTTGGACTTTCCCTTACTAAATAAGTCTCAAGTCTTTAATATATTTAAAAATTTCCATCGTTTAATCACAACTCAATTTGAACGATCCGTTAAAGCCTTTCAATGTGATAATGGTACTGAATACAATAATAAGGCTTTCCATGATTTTTGCATTCAAACCGGTATGCAATTCGTTTCTCTTGTCCTCACACCTCTTCTCAAAATGGAAAAGCGGAAAGAAAAATACGTACTATTAATAATGTCATTCGCACTTTACTCTCACAAGCATCTCTTCCTCTCCCATTTTGGCACCATGTCTTACAAACTGCTACGTATCTTCTTAACATTCTACCTCATAAAATCAAAAAACAATCACACTCCTACCTTTCTTCTCTATAACAAATATCCTTTATTCTCCCCTTCGCGTCTTTGGTTGCCTATGCTACCCTTTGTTCCCCTCTACTTCTATCAACAAACTTCAAAATCGTTCCACTCCGTGTGTCTTTCTCAGGTACCCACACAATCATAGGGGGTACAAATGCTATGATTTATCAACTAGAAAAATCGTACTTTCTAGACATGTTGTTTTCAATGAACAGATATTTCCTTTCTCCACTACCCTACCCGAACAGTCTTCCTTCAACCTCAATGACCCCGTCGGCCCTCACCCTTCTGTTTGGCCACACATCAACCCAACCCCGACCACCACAGCCCACATCCCCACTTCTATTACCACCCCACCGGCCCATACTACCCAGCCCACTTCCCTCAGCCCACCTTCGGCCCACCCAGCACCACCTACGCCATCCACACCTTCTGCCCAGCCTCAAGACAACCCTCCCTCTCCTCGGCCCAACCCACACCCACTGCCACCACTACCCCTACCCCGACATCCAATTCGCCATCCCCAACACCTACACCACCTCCTCCACCACCTCCCCTACAACGCACCATCACCACCCGTAGCATGTCCAGCATTTCAAAACCAAAACAAATTTTCAATCTCAGTGCTACGGCTGTTGAACCTCTTCCCCGTAACCCCGCCGAAGCTCTAACTAATCCTATTTGAAACGTGCCATGACAGATGAGTTCAAAGCTCTTATTGATAATAAGACTTGGGAGTTAGTACCTCGTCCAGTTGGGGTCAATATTACTTTGTATGTGGATATATAAGCATAAATTTAAATCTAATGGTGCTTTGGAGCGCTACAAAGCGCGTTTAGTGTGTGATGGCAGGTCTCAACAGGTGGGGGTTGATTGTCATGAGACTTTTAGTCGGTTGTGAAACTGGCTACTATCCGGACTGTGCTCAGTATTGCTATCTCTCAGAATTGGGACATTCGTCAGTTGGATGTCAAAAATGCCTTTCTACATGGCCACTATCAGAAACAGTTTTTATGCACCAACCTGCGGGTTTTCGTCATCCATCTTTTCCCGACTACGTTTGCAAGCTTAAAAAGTCTTTGTATGGTTTAAAACAGGCACCCTAGGCGTGGTATCAACGGTTCACTGATTTTGTCACCACTTTGGGTTTCAAACAAAGCTCCAACGATCACTCTTTATCATTTATCGACATGGCGCGCACATCGCCTATTTACTACTGTATGTGGACGACATCATACTGACCACCTCTCATCCTTCTCTCAAACAACACATACTCTCTCGTCTCTCCACGCGAGTTTGCTATGAAAGATTTGGGACCATTGAGCTACTTTTTGGGCATCCAGTAGTAACATGCACGGGTGACGGTCTGTTCCTTTCACAACATAAATATGCATCTGAGATTCTCTCTCGTGCAAAAATGACGAACTGTAACCCGGTTCAGACACCAGTGGATACAAATAGTAAACTGAGCGCATCATCCGGTCAACTCTTTGAGGATCCAACTTTGTTCGTAGCTTAGCAGGGTGTAACACACCACCTTGTTACCATAATTTAAAAACATGTTTGAGGTGTAAAAGATTTCTTAATTTTTTTTTGGTCCCAGTTAAAATCTCTACTTTTAAAACTCTATTACACATAACCATGACTACGTCAACACACTATTAACGTTTACAACCTCAAGTTACATTTATGTAATTTACATAACGTTAAGTTTGTTTAAAAGAAACTAAATAACAACCCATTGTTCGATCCACAAGCATCTTCATCGATCACCTTTGCCTTCTTGGAAAATTCCTACAAAACAACCACTTTTACCACATTAGTCCATTGGAACTAAGTAAGAACTCTTATAATCACTTTATAGGTTATTAGAAGGGATTTGGGGCTTAAAATATCAATCGAAAGCAAAATTCTGCAGGGGACGTAGCTTACGTCCTCAAGGACGTAGCTTACGTCCTCAACCTAATTCCCCTGATTTTGAGGACGTAAGACAGTAGCTCAGGGCGTACCAAAGAGTTAAGGACGTAACTTACGTCCTTATGGACGTAATTTACGTCCCTGCTGCTGCTGATGTTGTTATCTATTTTTTGTTCTCAAAGTTTTGACCCGTTTCGTTTGTTTCGACTTTTCAACGATCCCGGGTCCATTTCAACATCTCTATCTGCTCAATTTAGAAGCTTTAACTCTCTTAGCTTCGACTCTTTGCATCTATCACATTATCACCCATTCTATAATCACACTTTCACATTTAAATAGAAATGGGTCATAATTCTACTTTTAAGCTAGTCATTCACTAACTTGGACTATACTAGATTTGGATCACACACCTATACACTTCGCTATACATCTTTATGTTTGACATACACACAGTCGCCAAACCACACGTTATCACCCACTGGTGAATTAGGCTTACACACAGTAGCCAAAAATATAGTTTATCACTCACTAGTGATTTAAATGTTACCACCGTAACTGAATATAATTATAACCCCTCCAGGTTTGATTCACACACCTGTGAACTATACCGGTATATTGATTTCATGCACACGCGCATGTAGCTTCAACCCAATCATGCACTCAAGCATGTATACTTACTACTACTATAACCATTACTTATGGTCATTATTCACAACTCACATTTACAAGAGTAAACATAATAAAATCATAAAGATAAGACTATATATGATTATGAGGCTAATGTTCTTACCTTAAGCAAGCTTCAACTCAACCTTTGTCTTTGCTCACCGCTTTGCTAATACTCCCTTCACCTAAACATATGTTTAGGATTATTTAGCACATACATACATATGGTATAAAACCAATCCATATGACCCATTTATGACTAGTTTAAACATGATTAACTCTATATTGACCCACCGGTCATTCTATTTCCACTTTGCCCTCCTTTCATATTTCGAACTTCTTGGAGGCATTTCATCAAACACCTTATGGGCATGATTTATAACTCAACATATTTCATACAACTAATTTGCTATGAACCATCAAGTTTCAAAATTGGCATACATGATACATAGAACACCTAATACATACTATTCTAAGTTCAACACATATTAATTTGATCATAGATGAATTTCTCCTCAACACCCCAATCATGAACTAACTACTTAGCAAGAAAACATCCAATTCAAGACTCACCTTATGAGTTAGATGCAGGAACTAGGTGATTTATAACTCAATTCCACAATTAGAAATTTGGATTCAACACAACCGCAACTCAATTTGACTAGGGTTCTTGATCTCCTTCCTCCTTCCCGTTCTCCTCTCTTCGTGTGTGTGTGTGTGAGTGTCCAGGAGGTTCTACACCTCCTTACTAATATGTAAATTTATTTTCTCAATTTGGCAAAAATAGTCCCTCTAGTTACTTCTATTCATTACACTAACAATACTAACTTAACTCAGTAGTTCTAATTTACCACTCATTTTATTTAAAACACAAATTATAAAATTACCTAAAATGGGACGTTACAAGTTCTCCCCCACTTGGGAAGTTTCGTCCCCGAAACTTACTGACGCATCAAATAAGTAAGGGTAGCATTCTCTCATCTCGTCTTCTAGCTCCCAAGTGACATCCGACCCTTTTCGGTTCTTCCACTGTATCAGCACTTGCTTTACCTCTTTGTTTCTCAGCTTTTTGATTTTTCTGTCAAGTATTACCACAGGTTCTTCCACATAATTCAGCTTATTATCAATCACTAAATCCTTATACGGGATATATGCTGATTCATCTGCTAGACATTTTCTCAAATGAGAGACATGAAAGGTATTATGGACCCCACTTAGTTCTTCTGGTAGCTCAAGACGATAAGCAACCTCGCCCACCCGAGCTATAATTTTAAATGGTCCAATGAATCGCGGTCCTAACTTTCCTCGCTTTCGGAATCGAATTATACCTTTCCATGGGGAAACCTTTAATAACACATAATCTCCTACCTGGAATTCAATCGGTTTCTTCTTCTATCCGCATACGACTTTTGACGATCTTGAGCCGCCTTTAGATGAGCTCGCACTTGATCAATGTGTTCATTAGTTTTCTCACCACTTCGGTACTAGCTAGCTCTCGTGGACCGATTTCTCCCCAACATACGGGAGTTCTACATTTCTCCCATATACATTTCATATGGCGCCATTTCATACCCGAATGATAGTTGTTATTATAAGAAAATTCTGCCAAGGGTAGATATGTATCCCAACTACCTCCGAAATCAATAATGCACGCGCGCAACATATCTTCTAGGATTTGGATAATCCTCTCACTTTGACCATCTGTTTGGGGTGATATGCGGTGCTAATCAACAGTTTGGTACCCATTTCTTCGTGAAATTTTCTCCAGAACCTCGAAGTAAATCGAACATCTCGATCTGATATTATGGATACAGGTATACCATGCTTAGACACAATTTCTTGATATATATTCTGACATTGTTTCCGATGAGTAAGTCTCCCGAATTGGAATGAAATGAGCACTCTTTGTCAATCTATCCACTACTACCCAGATGGTATCATAGCCTTTTCGGGTTTTTGGAAGCTTTGTTATTAAGTCCATGGCTATACGATCCCACTTCCAAACTGGAATTTCTAAAGGTTGTAATTCACCATGTGGTTTTTGATGTTCTGCTTTTACTTGTAAACATGTTAAACACTTTTCCACATATTAATGATATCACGTTTCATTCCTGGCCACCAATAATTCACTTTTAAATCACAATACATCTTAGTAGCTCCTGGGTGAATCGAATACTTAGATTTATGTGCCTCATCCAGTATCAATCTTTTACTGGACAAATGGAGGAATCCACACTCGTCCCCTCATTGTTTTTAATCCATAACTGTCTTCCTTTAAGATTTGCACTTGACCCTGAATACGGTTTCGTTTCCAATTCTCCTCTTTGAGTGCTCCATTTGCGCTTCTTTAATCCGCTCGATTATGCTTGAATTAATGTTATTCTCATCGCCTTTACTCCAATAGGCTCATATCATCTTTTCTACTTAATGCATCCGCTACCACGTTAGCCTTCCCAGGATGATATAGGATTTCACAGTCATAATCCTTTAATAATTCCAACCAACGCCTCTGTCTCATATTAAGCTCTTCTGAGTGAAGAATATTTTAAACTTTTTGATCGGTAAAAATAGTGCATTTTACACCATAAAGATAATGCCTCCAAATTTTCAAGGCAAATACCACTGCGGCCAGCTCTAAATCATGTGTTGGGTAGTTCATCTCATGTGTTTTCAGTTGTCTTGAGGCATAAGCTATTACTCTACCCCTTTGCATCAAAACACACCCCAACCCGAAATAGGATGCATCAGAATACACAACAAAATCCTCATTCCCTCGGGTAGTAGTGCTAGTATTGGTGCTTGCGTCAATCTTAATTTCAACTCTTGAAACGCTTTTTCTTGTTCGACATCCCATTTAAAAATAATCCCTTTTCTAGTAAGTTTAGTTAACGGAGAAGCTATTTTGGCAAAGTCTTGAATAAAACCTCCGGTAATACCCTGCTAGGCCAAGAAACTTCTAATCTCAGTTGGAGTTTTAGGAGGATTCCATTTCATTACTGCTTGAATCTTTGAGGAGTCTACTTGAATTCCATTTGCATTTACAACATGCCCCAAGAATTGCACTTCTCGTAACCAAAAATCGCATTTTGAAAATTTAGCATATAATTTTTCTTGTTGAAGAGTTTTCAAAACCTCTCGTAAATGGCGCGCATGCTCTTCTTCACTTTTTGAATACACTAATATATCATCAATGAAAACAATAACCGAACGGTCTAACATAGGTCGACATACCCGATTCATTAAATCCATAAACGCCGCCGGTGCATTTGTTAACCCAAAGACATCACAAGAAACTCATAGTGACCGTAGCGAGTACGAAACACTGTCTTAGGCACATCGTCCTCCTTTATTCTTAGTTGGTGATACGCTGACCTTAAATCAATCTTTGAAAACCAAGACGCGCCTTGTAGTTGGTCAAATAAATCATCAATCCTAGGTAAAGGATATCGGTTCTTGATAGTCACCTTATTTAATTCTCGATAATCAATACACATTCTAAAACTTCCATCTTTTTTTAACAAAAAGAACTGGTGCACCCCACGGGGAGATGCTTGGGCGAATAAAACCCTTTTCAAGGAGTTCTTGTAATTGTTTCATCAACTCTTGTAATTCAGATGATGCTAATCGATATGGGGCTTTAGCAATAGGTTTAGCTTCTGGTACTAAATCAATTCGAAACTCCACATCTCTTACAGGTGGAAGGCCTGGTAAGTCATCTGGAAATACCTCAGGAAATTCTCTAACCACTGGAACATCTTCTAATTTCGGTACACTCTGGTTAGTATCAATTACATATGCCAGGAAACATTGCCCTTCATGCCTCATATGCTTTAGGGTCTTAATTAATGAACACAACACTACTCCTTTACACTTTTCTCCATGAATAACTACCTTATGGCCCCTCGGAGATTTTAACTTTATCTTTTTATGATGACATACAATATCAGCCTGGTACGTAGAGAAAGCCAATCCATTCCCACAACCACATCAAACTCACCTAAGGTCATAGGTATTAGATCAATAGGATACTCTTCCTTCTTAATAGTTAACCTACACCCTCGGTAAACTTCAAACACTAAAAATGTTTAGAATTAGCCACTTCGACCTCTACTGGTGCAGGCAATGTACTTATTTCAAACAAAGGATGAGACGCAAATTTAATCGACACAAACGATCTGTTAGCACCGGAATCAAATAACACATACGCAGGTAAAGAATTTAACAGGAAGTACCCGACACCACATCGGCGGTCTTTTTAGCTTCTTCAGCTGTAAGTTGAAAAGCCCTTCCCCTTGCTTTCGGTATTTCAGGTTTCTTTACACCGCTCTGAGCGCTCGAACTTCCACCAGTTTTCAAATCTGGACATTCACTCCTCTTGTGCCCAGGTTTATAACAATTGAAACACAGCTCCAACTGACTGGTGCATTGGGTAGACAAGTGTCCGGGCTTCCCACATCTAAAACATTCTTGGAGGTAAACGGCATTCCCCCGGATGCCTCTTGCCACAGTTACCACACGGTTTAATTTCTTTAACCTGACTCGGCTTCTTAAATTGGGTAGAAAATTTAGGCTTCTTGGAAGGTCCTTCATCTTTATGTACGGGCCTTTTTTCACCACGCTCCATCTGTCGTTTCAACTCAGCTTCTCTCTCCCGGCACAATCTATAAGTTCCACTAGGGTCTCACATCGAGAAGGGGTAAGAAACTCCCGGTATTTAGCATTTAACATCCAATAGTACTGATTAATCCACATCCTTTCTGTTCTTAAAAAAGTCGCGACAGAACTTAGCCTTTCATAGAAAATCGCCGTGATGGTATCTATGTCCTCATCCTTCTGTCGTAGTTGTAAGGAATTCTTCATAAATTCGGTTGATCGCGCTTGCGAGCTAACGCCTTTAAAAATCTCTCTTTAAACTCCTCCCAAGTCATCACCCGTATACCTTCCAACCCAATTTCTTCTCGCACTAATCCCACCAGTCTTTACCTCGCTGTTTTAACTGGCCACCCGTAAATATCACCGATCATTAGGATCACAATGTGAAGTTTCAAACGTCCCTTCTATATCCGAGATCCACCGAATTGCTAGTAAATGGGTCCACCTCACCATTAAACTCAGCTGGTTTACATGCTACAAAATCTTTATACGTACCCGTTTAGGTGCTTTCTCAGTTTTCTCTCCAACCTGCACACTGTAAAGTTCCTGTTGTATAACTATTGTAGCGTTCTTTGCATATCTCCATGTACATTGGTAAATTGGCCCCTATGGCTTTAGCCACTTCTTCATTAATAATCTTTCTCATCTCTGAATTACTTGATTCACATTCCTCGCGAATATGTTCCTCAGCCATCCTTGATGACTGAAATATAACTCAAGTTCAATTTATATTTACTGCATCACTATGCTTATAATCATGTAAATCACATATTATATTCATAAAAACTTTCACACATATCGCATATTAACACAGGTACACTAACCTTGATTGATGGCTCAGTGATCGAATCTTGGAATCGAACAAGTTCTCTTCTATTATCACGAGCACAAGGTTTGAGTTCAAGCTTTCTCTACTCACTTGAATCCCTCAAACCACGGCTCTGATACCAACTTGTAACACACCACCTTGTTACCATAATTTATAAAACATGTTTGAGGTGTAAAAGATTTTCTTAATTTTTTTTTGGTCCCAGTTAAAATCTCTACTTTTAAAACTCTATTACACATAACCATGACTACGTCAACACACTATTAACGTTTACACACTCAAGTTACATTTATGTATTTACATAACGTTAAGTTGTTTAAAAGAAACTAAATAACAACCCATTGTTCGATCCACAAGCATCTTCATCGATCACCTTTGCCTTCTTGGAAAATCCTACAAAACAACACTTTTACCACATTAGTCCATTGGAATAAGTAAGAACTCTTATATCACTTTATAGGTTTTAGAAGGGAATTGGGGGCTTAAAATATCAATCGAAAGCAAAATTTGCAGGGGACGTAGCTTACGTCCTCAAGGACGTAGCTTACGTCCTCAACCTAATTCCCTGATTTTTGAGGACGTAAGACAGTAGCTCAGGGCGTACCAAAGAGTTAGGACGTAACTTACGTCCTTATGGACGTAATTTACGTCCCTGCTGCTGTGATGTTGTTATCTATTTTTTTGTTCTCAAAGTTTTGACCCGTTTCGTTTGTTTCGACTTTTCAACGATCCGGGTCCATTTCAACATCTCTATCTGCTCAATTTAGAAGCTTTAACTCTCTTAGCTTCGACTCTTGCATCTATCACATTATCACCCATTCTATAATCACACTTTCACATTTAAATAGAAATGGGTCATAATTCTACTTTTAAGCTAGTCATTCACTAACTTGGACTAGCATACTAGATTTGGATCACACACCTATACACTTCGCTATACATCTTTATGTTGACATACCACAGTCGCCAAACCACACGTTTATCACCCACTGGTGAATTAGGCTTACACACAGTAGCCAAAATATAGTTTATCACTCACTAGTGATTTAAATGTTACCACCGTAATGAATATAATTATAACCCTCCAGGTTTGATTCACAACCTGTGAACTATACCGGTATATTGATTTCATGCACACGCGCATGTAGCTTCAACCCAATTCATGCACTCAAGCATGTATACTTACTACTACTATAACCATTACTTATGGTCATTATTAACAACTCACATTACTCAAGAGTAAACATAATAAAATCATAAGATAAGACTATATATGTTATGAGGCTAATGTTCTTACCTTAAGCAAGCTTCAACTCAACCTTTGTCTTTGCTCACCGCTTTGCTAATACCCTTCACCTAAACATATGTTTAGGATTATTTAGCACATACATACATGGTATAAAACCAATCCATATGACCCATTTATGACTAGTTTAAACATGATTAACTCTATATTGACCCCCGGTCATTCTATTTCCACTTTGCCCTCCTTTCATATTTCGAACTTCTTGGAGGCATTTCATCAAACACCTTATGGGCATGATTTATAACTCAACATATTTCATACAACTAATTGCTATGAACCATCAAGTTTCAAAATTGGCATACATGATACATAGAACACCTAATACATATTCTAAGTTCAACACATATAATTTGATCATAGATGAATTTCTCCTCAACACCCCAATCATGAACTAACTACTTAGCAAGAAAACATCCAATTCAGACTCACTTATGAGTAGATGCAGGAACTAGGTGATTTATAACTCAATTCCACAATTAGAAATTGGATTCAACACAACCGCAACTCAATTTGACTAGGGTTCTTGATCTCCTTCCTCCTCCCGTTCTCCTCTCTCGTGAGTGTGTGTGTGAGTGTCCAGGGGTTCTACACCCTTACTATATGTAAATTAATTTCTCAATTTGGCAAAAATAGTCCCTCTAGTTACTTCTATTCATTTACACTAACAATACTAACTTAACTCAGTTAGTTCTAATTACCACTCATTTTATTTAAAACACAAATTATAAAATTACCTAAAATGGGACGTTACAAGTTCTCCCCCCTTGGGAAGTTTCGTCATTAGAAATCACGTATTCATTTATTAAATAGATAAACACATTCATGAATTATTTAAGAATACTTATTAAACTTAAACACACACAAACAAATATTTATAAATATAACAACCATAAATTAAACATTCATGAAACTCAAACAAATACAAACGATTATTATTAAATCCATTAGAAAATTTTAAAAATAAAAGAAAACAAAAATTTTGTTGTAGAATATGTGATGACTGACCGCAATCAATATTCATAAAGGTCCGCCGTTAGAAAGACAATCGGGGAGAGAATCTGGTGTTGGTAGAGGATCGCTACCACAATCGATAACAATCTACCAAAAGTGGGATAAGGATCAACCAGGTGATGACACGAGGTAGTAATAGTTTGCTACAGATGATTGGATCAACACCCATAGCTTACTGTTTGCTAGAGATGATGTGGATAAAAATCACTGTTGGTGACACACGTGGCATGGTGATCCCAAAACCTAGCATGATCAAGGACGCCAACATATGCTTGACGGTCCGCAAAGGATCCCTACTAGTATATAAATAGAAAGTTTCAGGTGAATCTTTCTCACTCAAAAAACTTTCTCTCTCTAGAATTATACTACCAAAATACCGTTGTATACTTGTGGCGTATTGTTAAAGTCTTATTCTGTTGTGAAGAACATATAAGGAAGTATTGTTCAAATTCAAAATACTAAGGGTACATGATTTAAGTCAAGTTGTTGCCAACTTACAAAGTCTATAAGGCTCATTTGACAACCACACTACTGAAAGATGAATACGTTTAATATTTCCGAAACCAACAAATGATTTAATAAATTGAAAATTACATTTGTATTTAAATATATTCAATGCACACATGTACTACAACAAGTAACATTTAGACCATAAGTACATATAAAGTTTTGTCAAGTATATTTGGGGATTGATGAAAATCCTATACCGGAGCCGTTGCAAATATTATACTGATAATAATGATTTGGATGGTACAATTATTATTTTGTTTGATAAAAAGAGCATTATATACGAAGGTGAACATCATTATTGAAATAGACTGCTAAATGTGTAGTTAGCATAAATTTATGTTTAAACTATCTATTTTATAATAAGCAAAAAAAAAAAAAAATAATAAATCTGTTCTCTCTCTCCGACCCCGTCGCACCACTATTCCGGCCGACGCGGCGGCCCTCCGGCGAGCCTCCACGGTCAAAATTAACGCGGTTTGACTCGATTACACTTTCCCGACACCTTCGAGTGGAGATTCGAACATTGTACCCCACATCAATTCGATGATTTGAGTCGGTTTGGTGGGATTGAAACTTTCGGCCACTTTACACGCCAAAATCGCACTTAAACTAAATAATACCCAAAAGTAAATGTGCATTCACGAGTGTATAATCATATAATATCGACCATCGAGTCCAATTTCGTGCGTAAACAACAAATGATCACATTCTAGCTCCACCTTCATCGCGGACTGCAACTCGATTAGGAACCATCTCCGATCAATTAAACATAAATTGATAAAGGGCTTTTGATCTATAGCAAACGAGAAGCTTCCTATCGATTTAATTTGACATTCAAGTATGAAGCATCAATCGATCAAAAGGGCCGCGACCTGTTCTTCATTCTAATCGTCTTCAATCCGTCACCAAACAGGTAATTAAACACATGTTTAAACTCGATTCTAGTCTAGGAATGAAAGCCCTATGCTTTCAATCGATTACAACATCGATTTGGGATTCAATTTGGTGGATTTCAATTCTAGGGTTTATATGGTTTGGAATTTGGGGATTTTGGATTCGGGATTGATTAACAAGCAATTGAACACACCTATTAGCTCGATTTTGATTGATGAACAAAAGCTATGAATTTAAGCATTAACATCATCGGATTCGTGGTAAATTGGATTGATTTCGAAACTAGGGTTTATGTCAAATGGGGGATTTGTTTAAGACGGGTTTAAGATTTAAAAGCTGTGTTATAACGCGGTGAGGCCTGTGATCTACTGGTTTGTGTGTGGGACTTTGGGTTTGAGGTCACGGGTTCGAACCCGAGCCTCTGCCAATTTTTTTTAAAAGCCTTATTGCCTTTAAAATTATGTAAAAATTTCTAAAAATCATAAAAATTCTTTTATAAACTCTGTTTATTTTTTTATCATCAACCTCATTTCTGTAATTTTCTTTAAGTTTAAACCTTTATAAAACAATATAACGAAAGGAATTTAGTTTAATTATTTTTATGGATTCGTTAGATAAATGGTAAAAATATGATTAAATATAAAAGTTCTTTTATAAAAATACCTAATTAATTTCTGTAATTAGTCTAGTAAAAACCTTAAAAATTCTTATAATATATGTTAACGAACGTTATAAATAGTTTATTTTGTTAAAAATAAACTGTAAATAATTGATTTAGGCCCGTATTTTACAGCCAACTTACGGAGGCCATAACTTCTTCATAACAATTCAAATCAGTTAAACCTTATGTCCATGACGAAGTTCGTCGAAAAATGAATCTGTTGATATATAAAACATAGAAAAACTCATTCGTTTAGACCTCCAAATAGTCATTTTCGTAACAGCTAGCAGTTCTGCGCAGCTGTAAAGATCCACGATTTTCTCATATTTCGGTAATCCAAATCAGAAACTTTTCTAAATGAAAGTTGTTTAGAAACCACTAATCTAGTAAACTGGAGATTTTCAGAATTTTTAAACGTCGTTTATTATTTTAACGAGTGCGAAAAGACAGGGGCAGAACTGGAATTTTCCAAACTATAATTTGCGTTACGTTATGTAGGTTCTTGCGGCGTTAACCGAGCCTAGACCTTGTTTCTGATCATTGTCATTCGTGTTTAAGGTACGGATTCTTGGTTACCTTTATCATACTATAAATTCTGTGCTGTTACTTTGTAGTACAGATTTGATTGCCATGTTTCCGTTAATATGACTCGTTTGGCCTTTGATATTTTATAGTCGCCTAACATTATTTGTTATGCTATGACTCGTTCGACTTGTTAAATTTTTACCTGTTGAAGGATTACAGCGTGCAATATATATTATAAGTTTGTGCTCATTATTGCATGTTCTATAAAATGTTCTATTGATACGTATATGTTGGTAGTTGTACTACCATTTGATGATACTCTGTTACCCGAGCTCTCCGACATGTCATTGTGGCGTCAATGATGTGACACTTTTCGTGACGGTGTCTAATAAATAGTTCACGGCGTCTCCGTTAACACGTTAGTACTCAGGTAGTACTTTGGCCATAATATCTGGGAGGCGGATGGATCGATCTAGTTCAGTTCAGTTCAGTTCAGTTCCGGGGGATGGAATCATGTGTGTACGCCCCACACACCATCTCATTGGTGCATAGTCTAGCTAGCTATGTACTTATCAGTTCAGTTTTGGCTCTGGGTACTTCTTATATTACACGACATTTTGTTTGTATACGCGTCGTGTAGATCAGTTCAGTTCAGTATTACATGTTCAGTTCAGTATCAGTATTATATGTTTAGAATCGGATTTCCGTTTCAGTATCATATGATCCGTTCAGTATTCAGATATAAGTATTTTATATTTCGTATCATTACTATTGGTATTTCCGTCACTGAGCAACTTTTGGCTCAGCCGTATTTTCTTTTGTGGTGTTATTCTTATTTGATTGTAGGTAATCAGGGTATTCCGGGAAATCAGTGAAGAGTGGTTGAAGATCAAGATTGTATTTTATTTTAATTGATGTAATGAATAACTTAATTAGGTTCTTTCGAATTATCTGGTTTGTTTAAAATTGTCTCTTTAATATCATGGATTTGGTTTTTGATTTGATATCTGTAATAGTGACACGTCAGCCTCTCCGGGTTGGGGTGTTACAGTTATGGTATCAGAGCAAAGGCTATTTCCTGTAGAAAACTTAAACATTAATAATAAACTTGTGAGGTAATGGGTAGACGTTAGGTTAGGATCTAATTTTGTTCCCAATCAAAATTCCAGTATTCACACGTGTATCTTCATTTCAGATGGCTCCTAAGAGACGTGTGAACAACCGCAATAACTCGAATAGCCCCTCATCTGATACTCCTCTTGAAACCCTCGTTGCTAATGCCATAAACGCTGCTATTTCTGGAATACTCCCTAATCTGATGACTCAGACTGCTCAAACAGTCATCCAGCAGATGTAACAGGAAAATTCAGAGGGAAACAACACAGGACCTCCACCCGGTGGAAATAACTCAGAGCCACCTTCTGGCGGGAACAACACAGGAGCACCTTTCGGTGATAATACACCACCACCCCGTGATGGTATTCATGTCTGGTTGGAACGTTTTCAGAAGCAAAGGCCTAAGTCTTTCAGTACTTCCAATGATCCGGTCAAGGTGCAAAACTGGATCAGTCATATTGAGAAATTGTTTGAGGTACTTGGTGTTGAGGACGTATACAAGTAAGGTTGGCTACTTACAAGTTAGAAGATGATGCTCACAGATGGTGGACGACTGTGAAACAAGCTAGAGGAGGAAACGAATATGCAGCTACACTTCCTTGGGATAAATTCCGAGGAATGTTTTATGAGGAATACTTCAATGCTGCTGACCGCACTGAGTATCGTAGACAATATGCTAATATTAGACAGAGGGATGACGAGCACATAACAGATTTCAAGACACGATTACGCGTTGGTGAGTTTTCTTGGTGCATCTGCAGGCTCACCGCAAGAGCAGACAGAAAATTTTCAGTGGGCCATATGTGAAAGGGATCGAAAGTTATATTGAATCATCGGTTTAAGGATATTAATGAAGTGGTTGATGCTGTTAAAAATCTGTATAATGATAAAAAGAATGGAATGAAGTCGTGTGATGATAACCGCAAGCGCAAGCGGCTAGGAGACGACGACCAGGATCAGTCTTCGTCTCATACGAATAAGAATCAGTCTTCACCACCACGAGACCGTCGAAACCGTTTCGATCGCAACAACAACAATAACTCCCGATCATGGAAAAATCGAAACCAGAACCAGAAATCAACTCATAATCAGACTCAGTAGGCTCCTACTCGTGCTCAACCACCAAATCAGCAACACCCTAATCAGGATCGGAATGCTATCCCTCAGTGTAACACATGCGGGAAACTTCATAAGGGAGCTTGTCGTCTGGCCGGAGGATTATGTTTCAGATGCGGACGTGCAGGACACATGATTAGGGATTGCCCTCAGCGCGACCCTCGTAATAACGCTGGAGGGAATCAAGCTAAACCTGCAACTGGAGGACGAGTTTTTGCACTCACGTGCAAATGAAGCGGCTAACGCACCAGGTATAATTCTGACACCTTAGTTAGCAACGTATTATATATCTATATATGTCTTATCTGATACTGATAGTAAATGCCTAGGTATGATCTCCGGTACCCTTTGCATAGGAAAAGCGGGATATTTATGTCTTATTTGATACGGGCTCTACGCATTCTGTTGTATCTTTTGTTTGCTAAGTACTTCAGGACTGCACCGACGGCGTTAGAGCCGCTTTGGCTATTACTACTCCATTAGGAGAGTCGACTATCATCTCGCATGTCTATAGAGATTGTCCGATCAGAATCAAGTCTATTCTCGTAAAGCTGATTTGTGTCCTATGCAAATGAGTGACTTTGATGTCATACTTGGTATGGACTGGTTAACTCGACATCACATTACTATTGAATGCCAGACTCGTCGGGTTTTATTTGGAAATCCTCAATGCCCTGAACTCGTTTATCAAGGGACTCAGCCTCGGAATCGTTGAAAATCATCTCTGCGTTTAAGGCTCGAAACTCTTATCGCACGTTTGCGTGGATTCCTAGCTTCAGTGAAAGCAACATCTTCTGAAAAGCCGAACATATCTGATTATCCGATTGTATGTGATTTTCCTGACGTGTTCCCTGAGGAGTTACCCGGACTTCCACCAGATCGCGAGGTAGAATTCACTATTGATCTTATTCCAGGTGCTGAACCGATTTCTAAGGCACGGTATCGTATGGCACTATGGAGCTTAAAGAGTTAAAGGAGCAGTTACAGGAATTACTGGATTTGGGATTTATTAGACCAAGCGTCGCGCTTGGGGTGCACCGCCTATATTCGTGAAGAAGAAAATGGTTCTTTGAGACTCTGCATGACAACAGAGAACTCAACAAGATCACTATCCGTAATCGTTACCCTCTGCCTCGTATTGATGATTTATTGATCAGCTTCAGGTGCTAAGTGTTTCTCTAAAATCGATCTGAGGTCTGGTTACCATCAGTTAAGATCAAGGAGTCCGACGTCCCTAAATCTGCCTTCCGTACTCGGTATGGTCTATGAGTTCCTGGTTATGCAAGTTCGGGTTAACAAATGCCCCGGCTGTATTTATGACCGAGTTCGGTTCCTCGATAAGTTCGTCATTGTAATGACGACCTTAATTTGTTCTAAAAGTAAGGGGAGCGAGCTCGTATCGTGCTCGAAACACTACGTGAAAAGAGCTTTATGCAAATTTTCAAAGTGTGAATTTTGGCTGAGCAAGGTAGCCTTTTGGGTCATGTCGTTTCTGCGGATGGTATTATGATGGACCCTGCTAAAATAGAGGCGATCACTAAGTGGCTAGACCGACCTCAGCCACAGAAGTCCGTAGTTTCCTTGGCCTTGCTGGATACTACCGCAGATTTGTCAAAGATTTTTCTGTTATAGCTTTTCCCCTTACGCAACTGTTAAGGAAAGGGGTTAAGTATTTTGGAATGATGAACGAGAGAAAAGTTTTGAAGAGCTCAAGAAAGATTGGTGTCTGCTCCTGTTCTCACCTCCATCGGGCACGGGTGGATATCAGATTTACAGCGATGCCTCTAAAAAGGGACTTGGATGTGTACTAATGCAGCATGGTAAGGTCATTGCTTATGCTTCACGGCAGTTGAAACCTTACGAGGTTAATTATCCTGCGCATGATCTTGAACTCGCTGCTGTTATTTTCACGTTGAAAATATGGCGTCACTATCTTTACGGAAAGACTTGTGATATTTTTACTGATCACAAGAGCTTGAAATATATCTTCACACAAAAGAACTAAACATGAGGCAGAGAAGATGGTTAGAGTTGTTAAAAGATTATGATGCCAATATTCAGTATCATCCGGGAAAGGCCAATGTGGTAGCTGATGCTCTTAGCAGGAAGAACTCAGGAACAGTAGCCTCCCTACAGCTACAGCCTCAGGACGTTACCGACCTCGATAGATTGGGTATTGGCCTACATATTGGCAAGAGCGACGGATATCTCGCTACACTCCAGATTGAGTCAGACTTAATATTCCGGATTAAGAACGCACAGAAAGACGATGGTGAACTCTGGGCAATCTTACAGAATGTGGAGATTGGTAAACAATCAGAATTCAGAGTAGATGAACATGGGGTAATCTGGTGTGGTAAACGTTTATGTGTGCCTAATGATTCTTCTCTTCGAGAATCGTTATTAGCTGAGGCACATAGTTCTCCGTTTTCTATTCATTCTGGATCTACTAAGATGTATCGGGACCTTCGTCAGAACTTTTGGTGGAATGGAATGAAAGAGGATGTGGCTAAGTATGTTAGCCGTTGTCTTACTTGTCAGCAGGTCAAGATTGAGCATCAAAGAGCTAGCGGTTTGCTTCAACCACTACCTATTCCTGTATGGAAATGGGATGATATTTCCATGGATTTTGTGACAGGGTTACCAAGGACATTTAAGAAAAATGATGCGATATGGGTTATCGTTGACAGATTGTCAAAGTCAGCTCACTTTCCTCCCAATTCAGCAAGGATTTCGGTTAGCAAACTATCTGAAGTGTTTACACAAGAGATTGTTAGACTTCATGGCACTCCGGTATCTATTGTGTCTGATCGAGACCCGAGGTTCACTTCTCGCTTTTGGAAGGGTTTGCAAGCTGTATGGGGTACCAAGTTGAGGTTTAGTACGGCGTTTCATCCGCAGACTGACGGTCAGTCGGAGCGTACTATTCAGACACTTGAGGACATGCTTCGAGCTTGTGCCTTAGAGTGGACTGGGAACTGGGATGAGTAGTTGTGTTTGGTTGAGTTTGCTTACAACAATAGTTGGCAAGCTAGCATTGGCATGGCACCTTTCGAATTATGTATGGTCGTAAATGTAGAGCACCTATTCGTTGGGAAGAGGTCGGTGAAAGAGTCATTGAAGGACCCGAGTTAGTTCAGATCACGAATGAGAAGGTTGCTATTGCTAGAAAAAAGTTAAAGGAAGCTCAAAGTAGACAGAAAAGTTATGCAGACCGACACCGTCGACTTTGGAGTTTAAGATCGGTGACAAAGTGTTCCTGAAGGTTTTCGCCTTGCAAAGGCGTGCGACGTTTTGGTCTAAAAGGGAAACTTAGTCCACGGTTTATCGGACCCTTTGAAATCCTAGAAAGAGTTGGCGAGGTTTCGTATCGTTTGGCTTTACCACCTCAACTGTCACATGTGCATAACGTCTTTCATGTATCTCTTTTAAGGGGATACAATTATCATCCTATTCATGTGGTTAACTATCCACTTCATTTGATTCGTGAGGATTTATCATTCGAGGAAGAACCAGAAGCTATCCTTGACCGACAAGAACGCATTATGCGAAGGAAAACTATTCCTTTTATTAAAGTATTATGGAAAAACCATTCCGAACGTGAAGCTACATGGGAGATAGAAGATGAAATCCGTTCTCAATATCCGTATCTATTTACCTCTTAGTTGTTATATGTTTCTGTTATCAGTTATGAAGTTATCAGTTATCTGTTTCTTGAACATCACATTAGTCATCTCTTATACGATTTTGTCTGCCGAATCGATTCTGTTTCAGCAATTGAATAACTATGAGTGATTTCGTTCACTTGTTGATTTTTACTACTCCGTGTACGTTATGTCATATCTGGTTCGATCTGTATCTAGCAATTTCGGGGACGAAATTGTTTTAAGGGGGGTAGAATTATAATAAGCAAAAAAAAAAAATCAAATCTGTCTTCTCTCTCCCCGTCCCCGTCGCACCACTATTCCGGCCGACGCCGGCGGCCCTCCGGCGAGCCTCCACGGTCAAAATTAACGCGGTTTGACTCGATTACACTTTCCCGACACCTTCGAGTGGAGATTCGAACATTGTACCCCACATCAATTCAATGATTTGAGTCGGTTTGGTGGGATTGAAACTTTCGGCCACTTTACACGCCAAAATCGCACTTAAACTAAATATACCCAAAAGTAAATGTGCATTCACGAGTGTATAATAATATAATATCGACCATCGAGTCCCAATTTCGTGCGTAACACAACAAATGATCACATTCTAGCTCACCTTCATCGCGGACCTGCAACTCGATTAGGAACCCATCTCCGATCAATTTAAACATAAATTGATAAAGGGCTTTTGATCTATAGCAATATACGAAGCTTCCTATCGATTTAATTTGACATTCATCAAGTATTGAAGCATCAATCGATCAAAAGGGCCGCGACATGTTCTTCATTCTAATCGTCTTCAATCCGTCACCAAACAGGTAATTAAACACATGTTTAAACTCGATTCTAGTCTAGGAATGAAAGCCCTATGCTTTCAATCGATTACAACATCGATTTGGGATTCAATTTGGTGGATTTCAATTCTAGGGTTTATATGGTTTGGAATTTGGGGATTTTGGATTCGGGATTGATTAACAAGCAATTGAACACACCTATTAGCTCGATTTTGATTGATGAACAAAAGCCCTATGAATTTAAGCATTAACATCATCGGATTCGTGGTCAATTGGATTGATTTCGAAACTAGGGTTTATGTCAAATTGGGGATTTGTTTAAGACGGGTTTTAAGATTTAAAAGTTGTGTTATAACGCGGCTGAGGCCTGTGATCTACTGGTTTGTGTGTGGGACTTTGGGTTTGAGGTCACGGTTCGAACCCGAGCCTCTGCCATATTTTTTTAAAAGCCTTATTTAGCCTTTAAAAATTATGTAAAAATTTCTAAAAATCATAAAAATTCTTTTATAAACTCTGTTTATTTTTTTTATCATCAACCTCATTTCTGTAATTTTCTTTAAGTTTAAACCTTTATAAAACAATATAACGAAGGAATTTAGTTTAATTATTTTTATGGATTCGTTTAGATAAATGGTAAAAATATGATTAAATATAAAAGTTCTTTTATAAAAATACCTAATTAATTCTGTAAATTAGTCTAATAAACCTTAAAAATTCTTATATATATATTGTTAACGAACGTTATAAATAGTTTATTTTGTTAAAATAAACTGTAAACAATTGATTTAGGCCCGTATTTTACAGCCAACTTACGGAGGCCATAACTTCTTTATAACAGATTCAAATCAGTTAAACCTTATGTCCATGACGAGTTCGTAGAAAAACAATCTGTTGATATATAAAACATAGAAAAACTCATTCGTTTAGACCTCCAAATAGTCATTTTCGTAACAGCTAGCAGTTCTGCGCAGCTGTAAAGATCCACGATTTTCTCATATTTCGGTAATCCAAATCAGAAACTTTTCTAAATGAAAGTTGTTTAGAAACCACTAATCTAGTAAACTGGAGATTTTCAGAATTTTTAAACGTCGTTTAGTATTTTAACGAGTGCGAAAAGACAGGGGCATAACTGGAATTTTCCAAACTATAATTTGCGTTACGTTATCGTAGGTTCTCGCGGCGTTAACCGAGCCTAGACCTTGTTTCTGATCATTGTCATTCGTGTTTAAGGTACGGATTCTTGGTTACCTTTATCATAGTATAAATTCTGTGCTGTTACTTTGTAGTACAGATTTGATTGCCATGTTTCCGTTAATATGACTCGTTTGGCCTTTGGTATTTTACTAGTCGCCTAACATTATTTGTTATGCTATGACTCGTTCGACTTGTTAAATTTTTACCTGTTGAAGGCTTACAGCGTGCAATATATATTTTATAAGTTTGTGCTCATTATTGCATGTTCCTATAAATGTTCTATTGATACGTTATATGTTGGTAGTTGTACTACCATTTGATTGATACTCTGTTACCCGAGCTCTCCGACATGTCATTGTGGCGTCAATGATGTGACACTTTTCGTGAAGGTGTGTAATAAATAGTTCACGGCGTCTCCGTTAACACGTTAGTACTCAGGTAGTACTTTGGCCATAATATCTGGGAGGCGGATGGATCGATCCTAGTTCAGTTCAGTTCAGTTCAGTTCCGGGGGATGGAATCATGTGTGTACGCCCCACACACCATCTCATTGGTGCATAGTCTAGCTAGCTATTTACTTATCAGTTCAGTTTTGGCTCTGGGTACTTCTTATATTACACGACTCATTTTGTTTGTATATACGCGTCGTGTAGATCAGTTCAGTTCAGTATTACATGTTCAGTTCAGTATCAGTATTATATGTTTAGAATCGGATTTCCGTTTCAGTATCATATGATCCGTTCAGTATTCAGATATAAGTATTTTATGTTTCGTATCATTACTATTGTTATTTCCGTCACTGAGCAACTTTTGGCTCAGCCGTATTTTCTTTTGTGGTGTTATTCTTATTGATTGTAGGTAATCAGGGTATTCCGGGAAATCAATGAAGAGTGGTTGAAGATCAAGATTGTATTTTATTTTATTGATGTAATGAATAACTTAATTAGGTTCTTTCGAATTATCTGGTTTGTTTGAAATTGTCTCTTTAATATCATGGATTTGGTTTTTGATTTGATATCTGTAATAGTGACACCTCAGCCTCTCCGGGTTGGGGTGTTACAATTTATCTTATGTATAATAATTTGTGTTTATTAGATGTACCCATCAGCTTTATACTAACCTTTCAGGTAAGCAGGACTAGATTAGCCAGGAATAGGTGCGGAAGAATGACAAATCCTAGGCATAGACTATATCTTGTGCTATGTTTTGAAAATATGTAATATCAACTTGGTTAAATCATCATAGTTAAATGATGATATTGTAAATACCGAGATTTCAAATCCTTATGATTATACGAAAATTAAAAACGAAAAGAATTGTTTTATAAAAGATTATTTCCGCTGCATGAAACTTAAAATCACAGATAAGCAAATAAAAACACATGTATCAATCAGTCACTTGTAGAGTGGCCTAAAGCTAGGATGTGATGATTACATTTTCGAGTAGGGTTATAGTAAAAATGGTATTTAATGTTATCTAAGAAGCATTTTGAGATTGATATATGTCCTTCTATTATTTTAAAGGGATCGTATTTTGTTATTGCCTTATATACGTCTGTATCTAATAGGTCATGTTATTGTGTCAAATATCTATTCATGAATATTTTCAAATGCGTTTTATGTTTTAGATCATTTCATATTATTTTTATTATAGGGTTTTTCAATGAGATTGGTTATCAACGTGTTTTTCAAAACTTATAGTGTTTAACACAATGAGCCATTTTATCATTGTATTTTATATAATATATAAACTTGATATTATCTTATCATCATTTTTACAATTAGAAATACACAATAATCTTATTAATGTGTTTTTCAAAATTAATAGTGTTCAAATAATATAATGACGAGCAAAAAAGACAATGAACCATTTTATCATTATATTTTTTTATATTT
>JABSNV010000836.1:37500-95834 GCA_024085815.1 Flaveria linearis
ATATTATTTAAATTTGTTATCAATGGATATACTTCCATTAATATATATTCAAACTCATAGTATAGATCAAAGACACCATAATTTTTTTTACTATGTTTTTTATAGATTATATAATCTTTTTGTTATCTAATATTGTGTTTTACAATTAAAAATACCCTATAATGTTATTTTATCATGTATTTTTTAAAATTCATAGTGTTCAAGTTAACACAATAACGATCAAAAAACACAAGGATACATTATTATTTGGGCATTGTTTTAAAGTATAGATTAATTAGTTTTTAATTTATTATTGTGTTTTTATATATATTATTTAGAGTTTATCATTTAAGAAAAATACAATAATATTAAGAAAAACCACAAAAACTAATCAAAATACATAATGAAATGCATTAAAGACACAATGATAAGATATGAGGTTAAAACCTTAAAAAAATTATTATATTTTAATATAACAATATTGTACTCATTTAAAAATTAAAAAAAACATTTGTTTTTATGTTGTAATTATTATAAAAAATAATATAGTGCATAAAAGTTATGAACATTTAAAAGAACAGGGGAATTTACAAAAAGGCCCCAGCTAATTAAACACCCTGTCAGGTGTTAAACATACGCCCTTTGACTTTTGTCACGGCCCGTGAAGGGCCTCACGGGCCGTATGGGTTTCAACATTTAATTTTCACACCAACATCTACTCACGGGCCGTGTAATACATAACGGCCCGTAAAATCCCATCCCCACGGACCGTGAACATCTCACATAACGGCCCGTGAGTTCTCTCACAGCCCGTAATTGTCCTTCTGAGAATTTACTTTCCTCGATTTGCGTGCGCTTTTAAATTTTATAATTATGTGACGCGACGTATTATTCCTTGATTCGATTTAAGATTCTATATAAACCGTTATATATATGACTTGTTATATGGTTAGTGAGAAACGAAACAGTTAAAATGTCTTCTCGTGGAGGTAGGAGAAGACGTCAAAATGAGTCATCTTTAAACTCACGAGATATTGTGGAAAGTATTCCTGATCCAATAGATAACCATAATTGGCAGAACGGGAGGAACTGGTCTCAGAATATTATTCACTTTATACGTAACGGTGACTCCCAAACATGTAGAGTGTATTACATGGGTCATTCCGATATTCCGTTACAATTTTGGCGTGAATTACTCGGAAACGTGTCTTTAGGTACAGATGTATGATTTAAAGTTTTTTTATATATTTTATTTATTTTAAAATTCTAACAATTAAAAAGTTGTTGTTTTATAGCATGTTCGGGCGTGGACAAATAGACTCACAATATGGAGATACGAAGAAATACGTAGAACCGAAGAGTTGCCGGGTAGTGATCGTTGGACGATTCTCCCATTTGAGTGGTTTAACTTAATATACTCGGGGTCCGTTAATGGTAACGAATATGGAGACGGGAGTGAATGTCTATATCCCGCGTTATGGGAAGTTGATACGGTAATACTGTTTTCATGTTTTACAATAAAAATCATAAATTTATAACCGTGAATTAAATTGTTTTGTAGGTTTACGTACCAATGACTGATGACGAAGAAAATTGGTATCTTTTTAAGATTTCTATGGACTCACTACAAGTTCGTATATATTCTCCATACGAATGCCGACCAAATACATGTGATGATTCATGGGGCATTCATCGTAATGCGCGAACGATTTTCGTACAATTCGAATCGTACTTTTTACATTTTCTGTCACGTATACAATATTGGTAGCACTCCGGACAAGAATAAATCGAAGAACTGGTGGTATCGGGTGAAACCGTTTGGCCCCCTAACGCCGGTCATATTGGTCGAGATTCGGGAGTTGTAATTTGTATGTTATTGCGTAGGTTGGTTCAAAATAGATCTTTAGAGTGGCAAGAGGTTAGCTTACAGGATGCTTGCTTTAGATTCCGAAGATTTATGGCAGACGAACTGTATTCTAGACGTGTAATGTAGAACAGTAATGAATATTTTATTAAAACATAAACGTTTATTAGTACACTTTTTTAAAAACGATAAACCGTTATTATCACACAAAAATAAAACACATAATTTTTAATCTTCTTGATCTTTATAAAAGATCCAAGCCGCAAAATGGTTGAAGGAAATTCCAAATTTCTCCCGATATCTTTCTTGAGTTCTTGTCATAATATCCGTATCATTCCATAACATATTTCGATTGTTGTAAACGTCTTTGTAGAGCTGGTGAAATGTCGTGACCTTCCTTCTCAAGTCAGACCACTTGTTGCTAAGTTCACGAGTGGTGCGATATTCTTCACGTTCGAGAATTTGATGAAAACGAGTTGAAACCCGGTTCCAAAATATTGAATTTGGCGGGATAGTACCTGAATTTTCGATACAAGATCTTACTAAAGTCACCTCCTCTTCATCCGTCCACGGATTTTGATCACTTGTAGCATTCATGTTTGGGTATTGAGTAAATTTGTGTGAATTGTTTGTGTCAAGCGGCTGAATTTATAGACTTAAAAAAGTTTTATACGGCCCGTGAGGGTCTTTACGGGCCGTGACAATGTCCCCATACGCCCGTGTAGTGTAAACGGTCTGTTTTTAAAAACTACAAAGCATAACGGGCCGTGACAACAGTCACGGGCCGTATGATAAATTGGTAACGGGCCGTGAGACCCTTCACGACCGTGAGGTCCGATAATATATAGGACCTCACGGCCCATTTGTTCATTTACGCCCCCAAAACACACATACGATTTACTCCGTCACGACCTCCGTATTTTCATCATTTTCATACATCCGACTCCTTACTACGGTACGTATTCAAATCCGTATTTTATTTTTGTGTATTTTTCGTTTAAATATATTAAAATTATATTTAAAAAAACTGGAAAATTGAAATGTTTTGGGGGTTACGGGCAGTGAAGGGTCGTCACGGGCCGTAACCTTTTGAATTTTCAAAGGGTTACGGGCCGTGACCCTCCTTTACGGGCCGTAACCCTTTGAAACTTCAGTGGGTTACGGGCCGTGAGGGATCTTCACGGGCCGTAACCCTTTTTTTTCTGGTGAATTTATTATTATTTTTTTTGCAGATTATGCCGCCCCGCAGATTATGCCGTAACCCTTTTTTTTTTCTGGTGAATTTATTATTATTGTTTTATTTACCTTTCATGTAAAAAAATTGAAAAATTATGTTTATATATTATGAGTTATTTTGGATGACGTTTAAATGTTTAATTATATGTTTACAATTGGTTGTGCTTGTGGAGGAAGTGGTTTGTACGAATAATATTAAATCAACCTTTTGGAGAATAAAATCAGTACTTGAACCTACTCGTCCCACATAAAGAAATATATAATCCTTCAGAAAATCCGACGCCAGGCTCTGCAATTATATAAACATACTTGAATCTCAGTCGGAAAAGTTGCACTGAAAAACATACTTGAATCTCAACATATATTATGCATCTCATATCATTAACATTCCTACACACCTTTTATGCTAACCAAATGCCCAGCTCATATAAACAAAATTCAAAGGTTGAAAAAAATTCGATAATCTTCTTATTGCATTTTTCTTTGGAAAACGAAAGAATTGATTACATGTTTACAATTCAACAACAATAAAGAATTGAATAAATAAAGAATTGAAAGAATTGATAAATGTGTAAACTATACTAAATCTACATGTTCAACCGGGTCTACGGGCCTTAGTTCAAGATATTTTTGAATTCGACTTCCGTATATAGCCTCCCAATCATTGGCGTTTTCTGTTTTGTACAAATGCCAATATTTGCTCGGAACAGGCATTGGATAGTCACCCACTAATCGAATTCTAATGAAATGGCAATCTTGAACATAAGCAATTGAAATTATATGATGTTCACTGATATCACGAGGAGATAACCAGAACGGGAAAAAAGTAGCGGAGTTGCCGATCGATATAAAAATTATAACCACTCGAAACCTGTTAGCAATAAGGATTGTAGCAGGTGGCACTGTCATCCAATTTTTGTGTGGAGCCGCACCTAACCCGTTCCAGTTTAATGATTCCCTTATTTCGTTTATATCAGGAAACATCGCAGCGTACCTATGTCTGTTTTCATCCAACTCAGATATAAGTTCCGTACGTATAAAACGCCAGTGATTTTCACCATATCCCAGTGCGAGTGCTATAGCACGAAAACCACAATTGCCGTCCGCTAAAACATCATCCGCACCTGAAATATACGGGAAAAGAATGATGGAATCCAGCGGTTAAACCGGAAAAAATTGTTTTTATCTTCGTCGCCCGGGATATATGAAAACTTGGAACTCTGTTGAGATAATCCATCTTTGGCTCTTGATTTTGAAGACATGGATTGACTGCGCTGCAAAGGCCCTTGTTTTGACTTCACCACCGAACTTGAATATGTTGGCGGACCTTCAAAATTTTCTCTCGGTTGAACATATGAACTATGTCTGGGGGCGTCTAATATTGTTTCTTTTTGCTTATCTTTTTTTGGACGACCCCGTGTATTTGTTTGGACTTTAGGAGGTTTTTTATCCGTTTTTGAAGGAGTAACGAAAGATTTGAAAATATTAATCAAAGTTCTTTTCACATTTTCGGGTTGGACAAGTAAATGTTTTGTCACCATCTCCATCTCTTTATGTACATCTACTTGAACCTCCCGTACAATATACGCGGGTGAAAAATCTAGCTTCCTCCAAAAAACATCAATGGCATCGAGCGGGATACATTGACCTATAAAATAATATATTAAATAAAATATAATAAAAGTTTTCATGAAAAAATAAAAAACGTAAAAGAACATTCACCTGTTTGAAAGTAATTGTTTAATTTACAAGCACACGGAAGACCAAAGCTGGTAAAAAGATGGCAGCCACATGATTCTTTGGATATAATTAGATGATTTATCCTGTTAATCTCACCGACTAACATATCCAAAGCCGCAATAGAAACGTTACCTCGCAGCAATTTAAGCACTTCATGATTATGCTGCACCATAAGCATGATTTTGCTTTTGGTAAAACTTTCTTTTATAACAATTTCCTGGGTAGCTAAGATATTATTAATGAAAGGAATAAATCTATCCAGGGTGCTATTGGTTGCTTTCAGGTAACTTTTCAACAACGAATGTTGGCTCTCAACTCGGTTCGTTGTGTGCTGACCGAAGTTATAACTTCTATTTATCCACGCCGACACAAATCTCTCTTTGTAGGGGTCCAACCAGTTATTTTTTAGGTACATCAGCACTCCTATTAAAAAAATGCACTTATTTTTATATAAATATACATATATTTTTAAGAATAATACTAGAAAACTTACTTGAATGGTTGGACACCAATCTGCGATAAAGCCGGTCGTAATTATAAGCGTATATGTCCTCCGTTTCAGAGTTAATAAGTACCGACCACACATGCTGAAAAGCACCCCACTCTTCATTTGAAAAACTCGCCTTACAATGTTTAGCAATATTTTCCGAAATATGCCATCTGCAAAGTAATCGAACAGCACTCGGAAAAACTTCTTCTGACGCATTCATCAGAGCGAGGTCTCGGTCGGTTAGTATAACACGGGGCTCCATACACTTATCTTCCAGCGTTGCTTTTAGTTGCTCTAACACCCATCTGAAGTTGGCTTCACGCTCATAATCAATGAATGCGTGAGCAACAGAAAAAGATTTTAGGGTGGATGTCACACCAACCATTTGAACAAAGGCATTTTATACAAGTTAGTTTTGTATGTTGTGTCAATCATCAGCACGTGTGGGTAAGCACGCCATAATGTGTGAGATGTGGGATGTATAAAAAAAACCCCGTCGACGGTATTTGTCGGTTCCTCAATGTGAGGGGTGTAAATATATTGATGTTGTTGTAGTATAGAAAAAAAAACCTGCATTGGGGTTTCACCAATTCTGGTGGACTTTTTATTTTTGTCCAAGCATTATATACGGTTCGTAACCCAGACACGTTATTGGGATTTTGTTCCCTCAACGTGCCTAGAATGTTTCGAGGGTCAATATTTTGCTCGGTCAGATTCTTTACAGTAGAAAGCTCATTTTCGGTGAGCCTCATTGCGTATGCATGTCCTTCCGGGTGTTCAGCAGGTTCATGGTTATGAGTATCATCCACAACAACTATAATCCACCCATCTCTCTGCATCTGGTACTTACCCTGCAATTCAAATTGACATTTTGTTTTTTTCGTGCCACTTTTTCTTAGAGTGGATGCTCCCTTATATACACCACCCCGATCGCATTTCAACCAAATTTTAACCACCAAACCATTCGAATTTCTTTTTGAACGTTTGGTGACAATAACGAACCCATTATCTCGCCCCACGTTAGTTGCCCAATCAACTAATTCTTCACGAGATGAGAAAACCTAATCAATTTAATATTTTTAGTTAGTTATTACTAAATGATAGTAAAATGAAAGTAAAATTAAATATGATATATCTTATAACCTGATTCGTGTCGTATAAACCCTTTTTACCGGAACCAGAACCGTCATTATCCCCGCTGCTATCGCCACCGTTATCACCCCCGTCATCGCCGCCGTCATTCCCGCCGTAATTGGACGCGAACTGTCCTAGATAGTTTGAAGCAGCCTCATCGTAATAACCGTAACCCTCCTGAGGGTAATAGTTAGATTCCGAACCGAATAAATAGTTGCTATCCCAGAAAGACATCGTAACGTTAGATATTAACGTTTATATAGTACTTGAAATGGAATATTGCGTTTATGTAGTAGTTGAAATGAAATGAATTTATATCGTTGAATTATGAAATGAATTTATAAACTAACGTTTATATAGTAGTTGAAATGGAATATTGCATCTCGTCACATAATTAACACGAATATCGAGGAATATTACGTCATATCAAATAATGTAATAAATATAAATTTACACGACTATCGAGGAATATTACGTCATATCAAATAACGTAATAAATACAAAATTACACGAAAAACGAGGAATAATATATCTCGTCAAATTATTAAAGGTGAAACTAGGACCCGTAAGTAAGTTCACGACCCGTAAGTAAGTTCACGGCCCGTAAGACGAATTCCATACGGGCCGTGAAGAAATTCACGGGCCATAAATAAACACGACCGTGATTATATTCACGGGCCGTTACGTTTTTGAATTACGTTTCTGAATGACCGATTTGACTTGCGACAGACCATACGGCCCGTGAAGGGCCTTACGGCCCGTAAGCAGGGCGTCCAGATATCCTGGAGGGCGTCCCTTTAGCAGGCCCCTTACAAAAAACAGCAAAAGTGACTATTGCTAAAATACTCCTATTTGATCTCAACCATTGATTTAAAAGATTGATGACTGCGATCACTTTTTACATTTTAGTTTTAAGGTCCTTTTTATTCAATGAATTATCTAAACAAGTTTAAAAATAAAAGCAACACAACACTCAAAAGTCAACAAAAATATTAGCAACCAATATAATATTATCAAAGGATGTTAAAAGGCACAAAAAGCTCACGAAAACAAAGGATATATGTATGTGTGTAAGAACACACATAATAGTAATTTCTTCGACTTGCTACACTAACTAGATACTTCATGATATTTAATTACAACAATTCGTCGGCTTCTCACAATCTTGTGATTCCAAAAACATAATCATGCATAATGATCTTAAATATAAGCGAATAGATGCATATTATTGAAAATCTTGGCCGAAAATGAAGAATTTTCACCTGTAATGAAAGTAAGTTTGAAGACATGGAAATTTTAAACCTTTTAACCCCCATCCTCACATATAAACTATATATTGTCCCCAATGCACACAATAGTAATTTAAGGCAAGAAAGGATTCAAGGAAGAGAAAAACTATCTTAGCTAATAGACAATGAAATGGCTATAGAAATCCAAGAAAGATGTGAAGTACCCCATGCATTCCTTGTAGCTCACAAGCGAAGATATCTATCAAACTCTAAGGTGCTGTTTGTTTTTTCTGCAGGAAAACGTCTGCAATCTGCGGACCACATCTGCAGACATCTGCAGCAGAAGAGGTGGACCAAATGTCTGCAGTCTGCAAGAAAAAGACTGTTTGTTTTGTTTAACATCTGCAGAATGATGAAATATTCTGTAATTAAACTAAATTTATTTTGTAAACTTTAAAAACAACTATACATTAATATATAAATAAAAGTCATAGAAATACATTAAAATATAAATAAAAGTCATACAACACTACAATAATATTCATAAATTTATTTTCCAAATAATTCAACTTCTTTAAAACTTCCGAAGCTTGAACTTTGTCTGTTATTTTGAGAACTTCCGAAGCATGATATGTTCGTTTTAAATACAAGAAAATAATAAAAATATATTATATTTTTGCTGATCAAACTTTGAAATAAAAGTCAAAATTGAAACTTTGTCGGTCAAAAGGATTAGATCAAAATAAATCCAGGTTGCTTTCTTCAGTTTCAGCCAAACTCTCAAAGCTCTCTCTCTCGAACACTCTCGGTTCCTCACTCTCAATTTTCACTCTCGATCTCTCTTCTGCTTCGGGCAAAAGAGGATGGTAAATGACGGTGGATTTGGATGGAGGTGTCGGTTGATGATTGAGTGGTCGTTCGATTGTGTTGCGGTTTTCGCAGGAGGTGTTCGATCGGTTGAATGAATCGGTGGTGTTGGTTGCTTCGTGATGATGACGATGATGAATGTGTGGTGGACCGAAGATGATTTGGGTGTTCTCAGTGTAGTTGGTGTGGGTCGACAGATGGTTCGATTGATGTTGATTGGGTGTGGTTGTGGGTAGAGTGGGAGGTGGCGCGAGGAGCAGGGCGGCGGCCTGGAGGAGGCGCGGCTGGAGGGAGCCGGCCTAGAGGAGCCGCGACAGGAGGGGGCGGCTGGAGCGCACCGGTGGGAGGATGGTCTCGTGGAGAGAGGAGAGGAGGATGAGAATGGTGGCTGGTTGTGTTTTGTGTTTTGTGATTAGGGAGAAGAGGTTTGATGAAACCTCTTCCCGCCTGAAGACACTGGTCCATGTCTGCACCAAGAAGACCTCGCGCAGACGTTTTTTAGTGAAACGTCTTCCAAAAAACAAACAGTCTGCGCACTCAAAACCTCTTCCCGCGTCTGCATACGCGCAGATGAAGAGGTGGGGAAGAGGTTTTCTTAAAAAACAAACACCACCTAAGAAAAAAGTGAGTATAATCATATAAGATAGAAAGAAAAAAACAAAAACATCAAATAAATGAATACTAAATGTTTTAAAAAATCGGGTTTCCTGTCGGAAGCGCTCATTTTTTTAACAAGTCATTAGCTTGACTCGGCCCTATATTCACGTAATCGAAGACAAGTGATGAAACAAATTAACGAACTGGTGGCTTATGATACTTGAAACCCCATTTGGCCGGTTTGGTTTAGTGTGTTTACCATTATTTCATGAGGAACACATTGGTAAATGCAAACATAACGCAGCAACCATGCCACTAACAATTATATTTGCACTGACCAAACCTGATACAACTTATGTAATGAAGGAAGAGATCATCCAAAGAATATGTTTTTGATTTTCTATTCTTGTAAACTGATGGCGTGCCTTCAAAGTTGGTTGGTGCATAAAGTAGTTTGCCCTCTCCCACGACTCGTTTGATTTATGTGAGGAATCATCATAGTGCTCGATTACGGGCCAGTTGTCTTTGGTGTAAAGTTGAAGATTGGATATCACCACCATCATTGGATTGTTAGTGAACCCATTTGTTTTCACATCTTCTTCGCTGTGAGATTCTTCCTTGATTACCATGACTAATTTCCCATACAACAATGCTACTAATTTCCCATACAACAATGCTTCTAATTTATCAAGATCACCAACCTAGTCGAACCATCCTTTCTTGCTGTCCATAAAGGGTGTGGTCACCACTTTATCTCTAAACTCATCCTACCTATATGGAATAATGTGGTTCACGATCTCCATTTCAATTAAGCTAGGGAAAACCATTTCCATTCTCTTCATGAGCTCATCCTTTGGTTTTTGATCCTGTTGTGATTCTTGCATCATATCATCCTCATAAGATAATTTTGGATTTATAATGAATCCATATGGATCTATATTGGTCAACACACGAGGGTGAATGAACTATAGCCTAGCATAATTGAATCCATACTAAACTGGAGGTGAACTTGTCTTGTATTCATTATTGGCTCTTGTTCTAATTCCTGCTCTAACAAATCAATAAATGGAACATGATGGGCTTCACTTCCATCCTCTTGTTTCAAATCAGTGTTGCAAGATGGACTCTCGCATAGAATGCATGCATAGAGCTTATTGAATTCAAGACTTAATGAATCTAATACATGACCTCGTTTAGTGAGTTGTTCCTTAACATTATCTTGATTACAAGTAGTGCTTAGTTGTGAAAACATATCAATTCCTTGTTGTAACATCTCAATAATGATGGACGGAGCTCGGTTTGGAACGGTGGTATAGTAGTGTGTTCAAAGGACTAAGGATATAGTTCTTCATAACCTGTAGGACACCCCGCTGATAGTAACAATCTTATGTATAATAGGGTTCTCCCCAAGTCTCAAACCACAACTCTATGCGAGAATGCGACATGACCATGTCAGTAGTCAAATTTTAACAACTTTATTTATTTCTTCAGTTTTTTAATCAAAATCACTAAGTCACCATCGAAACCCACAAAATTTATATAAAATACAATTTAAGTGTCACTCCAAATGAATTTGAAATAAAAAAACATTTAAAACGGGGGACAATATGCATTTTTAACATGTAAAATTTTAAGCATATCAATGATCACATTACCAAACGTTCATGAATATAAATGAACGAACTCGAATATGTTCGTGTTCATGTTAACTAAACAAACGAAATTCCTTGTTCGTGTCCGTGTTTTTAGTAAAAAAAATAAATATTTGTTCATGTTGAACTGCTCCATGAACGTTTGGTTCGTTTGGAGCCATAATTGTATTCTAGCACCTTGTAAGTTTAATTAACAAAACTTTGTCATTCACTAATAAAAAGAAATATTATATATGATGCTAACTTTTTATATTTCTTATCATTTATAAAAACCTTTAGGTAATAGTAACCATGACATAGTGGTTTATAATGTTCTACTAAACTCATTCGAATCATTTAAAGTTAACTTCAATTTTATTAGGTATCTATTTTACATCATTGATAATTTAAAAGTTAAATATATTTATAATAAGAAATTTCAATTGTAATACCTAATAAAAGTTGAATTAGTTATAAAAATAATACATTTTTATTGACTTTATCAAAATAGGAAGTTAGTATTTTTGTATTACTGAGTTGTACAAATAATATATGAAATAGTTAGTAACAAAAATTAATTAATGTAGCAGTAAAGTTTTATTGCATGTACGTCTCAAACAGGGCCGGCCCAATAGCATTGTGGCCCAATGCTAGGGCTTTGGGCCTTCCAGCAACATAGGGCCTCCATTTTTGAGCTTGGACCAATAAACCATCTATGTTTCCCGATTCTCATTAACAGCGGGTCCAAGAAGAAAACCATTAAACCATCGATGTTTCCCAATTCCCACAGCCACAACCATCGACGTTTCCACTTCTCTTCATTCTTGGCTCAGACATCAAGCGTCAAGATCATCAAGCGTCGCGAGTAGTTCTGTTCATCGATCTTCAAGCCTTCAAGTATGGATTCTCTGCGATTCCTAGTTCGATACTGCGATTCCCCTTCTGCCCGAGCCCTAGTTCGATACTGCGATTCCCCTTCTGCCCGAGCCCTAATTGCGATACTGCGATACTGCGATTCTGCGATTCCGAGCCCTAATGGCTAATCGCGATACTGCGATACTGTTCATCTGCGACTGCACTAGTGCGATTTTCTGCGATTGCCCTACTGTTCATCCACAATAAGTGCGAGTGCCGAGTAGTTCTGCGATTCTGCGATTCCGAGCCCTAATTGTGATCTTAGAGGTAGCCCTTCAATTCAACTTTCTGATTTCAAACTGATCCATTCATCAGGTTAGTTTTCTACTTCTTTTTGTTTCTTATTGATTGGTTCATTGGTTGCTTAGTTGCTTAGAATCTGGTTCATTGGTTGCATAGAATCTGGTTCATTGGTTGCTTATAATCTGGTTCTTTGGTAGTTTGGTTGCTTAGAATCTGGTTCTTTGGTAGTTTGGTTGCTTAGAATCTGGTTGACTGGTTCATTGGTTGCTTATAATCTGGTTGTTTGGTTGCTTAGAAATTAGAATATAATTAGTTTACAATACATACTATAACTAGGAATTGTAACTTGGTTCATTGGTTGCTTAGAAGTTAGAATTTAATCAATTTATAACAATGTCAAACCGAATCCGTAAGTTTGAATCTGGTGCATCAAAAAGGGATAAAAAGGCCAAAAGAGAAGCTTTAAATGAATCAATTAAAGGATCAATGTTAAAATTTGTAACTAGCACAATGTCTAATAATAATGAAAACCTTGATAAAGCTACAAATAATGATGAAAACTTTGAAAATCTTGATGAAAACTTAGATGAAAACCTTGATAAACCTACAAATATTGATGAAAACTTTGAAGTCCTTGATGAAAACCTTGATAAACCAATGACTAATGATGAAAACTTTGAAAATCTTGATGAAAACCTTGATAAACCAACAACTGATGATGAAAACTTTAAAAATCTTGATGAAAATGATCCTACACATAGTGATGAACTTACAAATGAGAATCATACTAAAAAACTTATAAAAATTATTTACGATCTACTATGTCACAAGAAAGATTAAACGGTTTAGCTCTTTTGTCGATTGAAAAAGAATTTTTAAAAGAATTTGATTACGAAGAATTTATTAAAGATTTTGCATCAAAAAAAGCTAGAAAAATAAACTTAATCTAAGTATGATTATACAAGCACAATAAATAACTAGAAAAATTTTTTAACTCCGCCAATTGTAAACTTGTTAGTTTATTTTTGCCCGTCCCAAGCCCGGATAAAGGAGGAGAGTTTATATAAATAATCTTTTGAGGGCCTCATATTTTTTGTTCGCTTTGGGCCTCCAAAAACGTTAAGCCGGCCCTGGTCTCAAATGTTGAAAAATGACACTGCATGATCATTACTGTTTACTTAGCTCTAATACGGGTAAGGGATTTGGCGTGGATGGACATAACGATGTAAACAAGACAAGCTGAGCCAAGATGAGTTCGAGCTCGACTTATTTAAAAACAGAGTTATGTTGGACTGACACTTTTTTATAATATTACCCATCTTACCACTCCTCCCCCAACAGAAATCTCTAAAGTGACGATCATATCACCCTTCACCTCATTAATGTGTTAATAACGCCCGTTAAGGGTCATGTCACAGGTAATGCCTCGGGTCATGAAAGTGTACCCGTAAGGCTTGGAAGAAGATGAAGTGAATGGGTCCCACTTAATTATAATTTATGTATTTATTATGTTTTAATTTGTGTATATTTTGTTTTTAATATCAAATAGTTTGCACATTTTTTTAATCTTTTAATTTATTTTGTCTTTTAGCAAAGGATAAAAAAGCGATTTCACGCCCACTGAATAGGAAACAAAACAATATGCATCCACTCAAAGAATCACTAACGTTATGCTTGAGTAAACAGTGGGGACCACTAGTGTAATTTCCAACGTTAGTGACTGATCACATGTGCATTATGACCTTAGAACCATCCGTGTAATAAACTCTAAAATTAATTTTTTTCTTTATCTTTTTATTTTCATAAAAGAGTAATTATTGAACATGTATCAATTAAATAGAACACAAGAAACTATTTTTCTAACCCAATGATCCTTTGTTTTTGGATCATTTAAATGTTTAATAATAAAAAAATATATTACATAAATGTCTATTTCTTCATAAAAACAAAAATCTATTACTCTCTATAAGAACGTGTTGTTTTAGAAAACCTCTAAACAGTTTTTTGTTATAAACGAGATGAATAAATTAGACTATAAATCTATTTTTTTTATTTTGTTTCTAATTTTATTGTAATCGTAAATTACCAACCTTGAATAACGAGTTTTCTTTCAAACTAATGTTGTACGAAAACTAATTTATCACTATGGGTGACTAGTAAAATATTTATTAAATAGTTTTTTATTAACTTTTAATAAATATTTCGTCAGAAGTTAGAAGTGGTTTCTATTGCAGATAAATACGAGAGGGAATATTAAGATGGTTTGGGCATGTCAAGAGGCTGCACCGGTTAGAGCAGTCGAGAACATCATACTAGAGGGTAGGAAGTGTAGAGGAAGACCTATGTTGACTTGGGAAGAGATAATTAGGAAAGATATGGTACACTTGCACCTCTCCGAGCACATGATTGAGGATAGGAGTGAGTGGATGCGTAGAATTAAAATTAAGGACTTTTAATGGGTTCTGCATCTAGGAAGGGACTTTTTGATTGCGTGTTGCGGGGCTTGTTGTGTATGTAGCCCGCTTGTGCCCTTTTTAGGGGAATCTTGCTGCTTCTATGATGTATGCTTGTTCATTTTTTTTCCTTCTGGTGATATTTTACTGTATGTTGTATGTTGTGTGCTGTATCATTTATCATATCATTTATCGTATCTTTGATTATATACTAATTCGCTAGCGTTATGGCTTTTGACAGTGAGTCGGGGGTCTCTTTGGAAGCGGTCTCTCCACCTATCTGGGTGGAGGAAAGACTTGCCTACACCTACCCCTCCCAGACCCTGCTCTTGAGCGGGATATACTGGGTTTGTTTGTTTGTTTAGTTTTTTATTAACTTTTATTTTCTTACCTCTAATCTTTTTGAATAAAAAAAGGTTGTTATTTAGAAAATGATCATTAGAAAACTAATTAAGAAAATTTTTTTAATCTTTTTTATTTTCTGAAGCAAGTACTATATATATAAGAAAATTATCATGTGTAATACACGAGCTAAATAAATTTACAGTTACATGGTTTATAATATAAAAAGTTATGTCTTAAATACTGTTTATTATATGGTTAATAAATTTATGTATTACACATTTGAAAATTTAAAGTTAACATATTTGAAATTTTAATTATGGATAATTATTAATTAATTAATAAATAGCTATTATAGTATTCATAATTAATAAAGAGAGAAGCGAGAAAATCAATTATTAGATGACCTATAATGGTGACAAGTGTCTAGATTTATTTTTATTTATTAGTATAGAGATTATCGGATGTAGCAAAATGGCCCGAACTTTCCATGATCCGAACTTGGGAAGTCTTCAGCCACATTTACATTTTTCTTCTTCCAATTCCATTATATCGACCATGACGAGAAGCATACACTTCCTTTTGGACACTAGTACAGAACTGGTTTGTTAGGGCGGTCCTAACTGGTTTGTTAGGGCGGTTCAAACGGAATTCGCCTCAAAAAATGGGTTTATTTGTTAGGGCGGTTTTTCTGTCATTTTTAGGGCGGTTTTGTCATTTTTAGGGCGGTCTTCTCTATGAACCGCCCTATAAAATCATTGTTAGGGCGGTTTGTTTTTATTTTTTAGGGCGGTTTTCCCCCCAAACCACCCTAATAAAGTCTGCTACACAAACAAAATAACGTTAACTTTTTAAAATATTGGAACTATTATCGTCTTCAACCTCAAACTCTCTCTGTTATCAAACTTCTAGCTTCAATCAATTACTCGGAGCATTAATTCGATCATACAATGCCTGTGGAAAACTTAAATCTGCTCGAAATTTATTCAGCAAATACCCATCTTTACCACCCACATTTCTATGGAATCTCATCATTCAATCTTATTCAAAAACACCATTTACTGAAGAATCACTCGATCTTTTCAAAGAAATGCTTCTGCTTGGTGGTTTGCATTCTTTAGCAGTTCCAGATGAAGAATCACTCGATCTTTTCAAAGAAATGCTTCTGCTTGAAATTTATCAAACTTAAGGTATGTTACTATATTTTAATTTCTTTTAAATTTTTTATTATTGTTGATTGTGTTTATTAGTGATATAATTTATATAATGTTTTGTTTTAGTGATTCAAGTCTTTATAATCATCATCACCATATATTTGATCAAGATCATACTAAGTTTTAACAAGAGTTTGTTCAAGAGGTTCTTCAAGATTTTAAAAGGTTAGTAAATTTTTAATCTGTTAGTGTTTATATATATATATATATATATATATATATATATATATATATTCATTCAATTTAATGATAGAACATATATTTGATTGTCACTATACACATATAATTTAATCTTTTAGTGTTAGACTATATACATATGAGATAGAATATTTAAAAAGTGGGTTAGGATCCACTGTCTTAGAGCCACCGAATTACATCAAATACATGCACGTCATATCATATTTGTTTATTTTTTATTTTTAGATGGATCGTAAAGTTTGGATGTATAAGATCGAACGTTCTAGCTCAATATATACAAAAGGAGTTCAAAGTTTTCTTATGGTGGCCAAAGCTGATCGAGTGAATAAGGGAACTGAATCGATTAGTTGTCCTTGTTCACTTTGTAAAAATTTTAAAAGGTTTAAGGATATTAAAGACAGAGAGTATCATTTGTTTAAACATGGTTTTATGCCTAGATACACTTGTTGGTCAATGCATGGTGAATCACTTATTGATCGTGGCACATCGTCGCTTAATTTACGCAATGATAATACGGAGAACAAAGATTCATACATAAATGACAACAATGACAACTTAAATGACATGGTACATGATTTAGACCCTAATATTGGGGATGATGATCAAGAAAAATTACAACATTTATTTGATGACGCAGAGAAACCATTATATTGCGGATGTAAAAATTTTTCGAAGCTTAGTGTCGTATTAAAGTTGTTTAACTTAAAGTCAAATTACGGATGGAGTGATAAAAGTTTCACAAGTTTATTAGTGGTTTTGCATGACATGCTTCTAGAAGATAACGAGCTACCAATTTCACGTATCAAGCTAAAAAATTGATGTGTCCAATGGGATTAGAAGTTGAAAGAATACATGCATGTCCCAATGTAAGGCCCCGTTCCCGGGAAGCCTCACAGTTGGTTAACCATAGCATAAAATCAGTTCAGTAACAAAACATTGCAGCGGAAATAATTAAACATTCATTTAATATTTAAAAACCATATCGTTCTCATACATTTGTCCTTTAATGGTAAACAAAACATATTACTTGTTCTTAAATTACAATAAAGATTTCATAAACAGGAATGCCATCCACAGCTCCCCAAGTAGCTTCGTGGTGTCATCCTCAGCATCAGCGCTTACCTGTCCACTATTATGCATAAAAGTCAGCTTTGCTGAGTGAATTCTAGTTTTATATAAATAAGAAAATATAAGCTTTATCCTCCATATAATGAACACGCATACATCATACTACAAAACATTACTTGTATCATATTAAGCACGTTCATTATCTTTTATTCTTTCATTACGTTTCACTTCATCATATACGAGATTGCACAAAGCAAGAGCTCCATGTTGATCGACAACGAATGTCGATCCCCGTCGGTACACATCATCATGGTAGCTAACCCCCGACAGTTGATCCACACTGCAAGGCACATAGCCCGCTCATGAATACGGATCCATCATCATACGTGAGACTCACACAAATGAAGTCTATCATAGTGCTTGCAAGACTTTTCATCATCAAACGGGCCCGGGGGTAACATTCGTTAAGTTCCACTTCTCATTAATATTATGTTCCACTTAATATATATAATCGTAACTTATTAAGTACACAACATACCAAGTACTAGTCATCATAACACGTAACCAACCCTCCGCGGGACAATGGGGTTCGGGGGCGGCAGCCCCTGACAGCGGGTCCTAGGGGCAGCAGCCCCTAGTGGGGTCCAAGGGGCAACGCCCCTGGCTGGGGCCGGGCTGGATATCGTGAGTAACTTCTAAACTGTATTTTCTTGTTAAAACTGTATAGTGGGGTCCAAGGGGCAACGCCCCTGGCTGGGGCCGCTCTGGCAGCGAAAATTATCTTGAGCTATTTAAATGGCACATTTTACTTTAGAAAAATGTATTTTTTTGTTAAAACACCTTGAAATCCTTACCTTGAAAACCTTATGTTTACGATGCATAATAGCCCCAAAAACATGAAAAACGTTTAAATAAGGGGGTCTAGAACTCACCTGGATATCGTGAGTAACTTCTAAACTAAGCCTTCTATGCTAGGATCACGCTACACAGCCTGCAGATAAGTTAACACTTAAAGGGGTTAATTTCTCCCTAATTTCGCTGCTAATTTCGCTGCCAGATAAACAGTTTCGCTGGCGGTTTCGCTGCCAGTTTCGCTGCTAGTTTCGCCCAGCAGTTTCGCATGACAGTTTCGCTGTCAAATGCGCCCAACTTTCGTTGGAATCTCCTAGTTTCGCAATATCCATAGGTCAACTTGGGCACTAGCGAAATTACCAACGAAACTGTAGTTTCGCACCAGCGAAACTGTAGTTTCGCTGGAACTCTCTTAGTTTCGCTGGATGAGAGCACAGTTTCGCTGGATGAGTGCACAGTTTCGCTGAATCGGGGCACAGTTTCGCTGGACGAACGAAAACTAAGAACCAGCCCGTTTTTAACCCAAAATCTTAACTTTTTACGTCCAAATCCTTGGTTTACCATCCATGAAGTCATTTCTAACCTTTTTACACGTTTTTATACGTAAAAATTTGACCTTTATGTGTTTCTTTGAAACTTTTCAAAACCCAAAACCCTAGAATCCGGGTTTGATCTACAGAAGGGTTTAGAGGTCGATTCTTACCTGGTTTTGTTGCTCTTTTCTTAGGGTTTGATGTTACAACATCCAGATCTTCAATCCTTCAACCTTTGAAGCTCCAAACCTTGAGTTTTCTTCACTTTCTCTCTCTACTTTCTCTCTCTATGAATTTGGTGGCTAGGGTTCAAGTGTGGAAGATGGTGGCTGATTAGGTGGGTTTGAAGGCTGATTATGGGCCCTAATCCACTTAGACTCTTGCCAATAAGCCTAATTAGCCCATAATCCATTTTCTTACTTTATTAAATACCCACCAATTAAGCCCATTATCCTCGATGACTCGTTTTGACTTTTCAGGGTGTTACACCCAATGATTGTATATTGTATAGAAATGAGTTCGAAAAGGAACATAAATGTGTTACATGCGGTGTATCGAGGTATAAGCGTAAAAAAGAAACAGATGAAGTTGATGATGATGTGACCAAAAACGGAGCACCGGCTAAAATGTTGTGGTACTTTCCCATTATACCGAGACTAAAACGATTATTTTTAAATGAAAAGGAAGCAAAATTATTACGTTGGTATTCAGATGAGCGTACAAATGATGTAAAACTAAGGCATGTTGCAGACTCGTCTCAGTGGAGAAGAATCGATAACATATATCCAGAGTTTGGGGACGAGATTCGAAATATACGTTTTGGACTTAGTTCAGATGGAATCAATCCTTTTGGAAACATGAGTAGTCGTCATAGTACGTGGCCAGTTCTTCTATGCATATACAATCTACCACCATGGTTATGCATGAAACGAAAATACATTATGATATCTTTGTTGATTCAAGGTCCGAGGCAACCTGGTAATGACATTGATGTTTATTTGTCTCCTTTGATCGATGACTTAAGACTTTGTGGAATTCAGGCATAAATGTGTATGATGCTTACAAGAAAGAATATTTTAAATTGAGAGCCATGATTTTCTGTACCATAAGTGATTTTCCTGCATACGATAATTTGTCTGGATACAGTACAAAAGGTAAATTTGCTTGATCTTGCACACTGGGAGAGTTCGTTAAGCAAAAGACCAGTGAAGAATTTTTGGTATGTGAATTATTATTATTATCATTATTATTATTATTATTATTATTATTATTATTATTGTTATTATTATTATTATTATTATTATTATTATTATTATTATTATTATTATTATTATTATTATGTTTATGTTTACAAATATTACTAATAATTTGTTGATTTTTGTGAAGGCAAAAAGCAATAAAGCAAAATTAAGTGCAATGACCAATGTAGTTAAAGCTCGCGTAGGAAGAACCGGATATAGAGGTTTCGATCCTGAAGCTGGAGGTCAATGGGCTCAACTTAAAGAAACTTATCCACAACTACTAGATCTTGAAAATGAACGATCTAAGATATTTTTAGCTGGTCGAGCAAAAAAAAACAAGAAAGACAACACGTATGAATTTGAGGACATCACGTATGAAAAAACCAATGATTTGGTAAGTAAATATGTATTTATTTTGTTATGTAATATTATATATACAATAATCGAATATTATAACATTTGTTATTTTATAGGTCCGTCTTGAGCATGAACTGATGACGAAAGGTAGTCTTGGTAAAGGGAAAGAAGATCCACTGGTTCAACTTTTAGGTCGTGAGCATGGCGGACGATGTCGAACCATCTCGAATGTTATAGGTGAAGATATTTAAATACATACATACATACATATATCAATATTTTGAATATTTATATAGTTATGATATTGTTTTGTATATTGAGTTTATAGGAGTAACACAAGTTCATGGTGGAGTGTTCAAAGATGTCAAACAACGAGTAAGAAAGGATGCAAGCCCATGTATTCGCGACTCTTGTTGTGCGTCTGGTGGATCATTCATTGATTATCCACTGATCGAGGTAATTTATTTATATATGAACTTAAAAGGTTATATGTTTATGTACACATAGATATTTATTTATAAAATTGTTGTATGTTTTGCAGAATCTGACAACATGCATGTTCTTATTTCCATTCCAATCTAGTTCGAATATGATTGTTGCTTCAGGGCAGGCATGGCCAACTTCTGACAAAATCCTACATGGGAAACAAATAGATGAAGGTTGTGTCAAAGTACAAGTCGATTCAGTTATTAAAGATTATGAAAAAACGCCTGTTTATGATTTAACAAAAACAGATGAGATAAGTTTGGTTGGTGATACGCTTCATCAGTTCGTTCAGTGGCCAAGGAATGCATCGAGGGTATATTTATTTATATGTAATATTAATTTTTGTATTATAATATTTACGTTAATATTTTTGGTTGTAGCTAATGAATAAAGAAACATCACGCCAATCAATAAGTGGCTCAAGAAAAGCTCTAAGTCCTTGTTCATCAAGTCACAGAGGTGCCTCAACAAAAAAAAAACACTAGTGACTTTGCAACAACTTCAGCTTATCGACCACAGGTACTTGTTTATAGTAAAACAAATTGTTTGAAAGGATTATTAAAAATTGTTTAACTTGTTTGTCATTTAAGATGGATGTAGATGGATCATATCATGTGTCTATCTCGAGTCAAATGCCCGTGCCACAAAACGATAATCCACCAGGTTTCATGAATATGGTAAAGCATCAATATTTTTTTATTATAATCTTTACAAACACACACACGTTTATATAATAAGAATACTAATGTTTAATAATCATTTTAGTTGGCGCAGATACATCAGTTTAAACAACCTCAGTTTGAACAACCTCAGTTTGAACAACCTCTATATCAAAAACCAATGTCAACTAATGATGCTCCCAACCCTAGTCCAAAAGTTGTCGATTATGAAATAATTAGTGCTTTTGATAAAATAAAGAAAAGACCTCGTGAAATTCAAAATATGGCTGGAATTTTATCAAAGCACATTGGTGATAACAATGGTATTATGGTTCTTTCACCTGACGGGATGTATGATGATCAGGTTGAATTTTGGATTCTATATGTGGAGATGTTACAATTATTTGTAACGACTGGCTAGATATCACTATCATACATTGGTTTGCAATGTAAGTTATCTTTGTTTAATATGGTCAATAACATGTATTCATACAAATTAATTTAGTAACTTCGTGTTTTTTTTCTCAATTTAAGGTACTTTTATGGGTTAGACAATTCTAGATGTGCTTTCTTTAATCCGGGTAACATCACAAGTGACATGTGTGCTAATAATTCCTCTGCTGTTAAAGAACACATCATGAATATATATGTACTTCATATAGACAAACCATTTTTTGTTGCACCATATTTTGCTAGGTAATATTTATTTATACACTATTTATACATATAAACATAAGCATACTTAATTTATCTATAACTTTTTTTGTAGTTCCCATTGGTTGCTATTGATCATTTCACCTTCAACACAAAAGGAATATATTCTTGATTCTATAAAAGGAAAAAAGAATTCCAAATCCTACGCTCTTACTCTTTAATTGATGAAGCTCTTGGGCTTGCATTTAAATGGGAAATGATTAATGTATGTCTTTAATTACTTATTAATATTTTTCATTGTTGATAAGACTACATTAACAATTGTGATTTTTATGCAGTGTAAGCAACAACTATAAATTGGGAATGCGGCTTTATGGTTATAAAATATATGTATGAGTTCGTCAAAGATATTCAACATCAATTTCCTAAGAAAGTAAGTTATTTTTATCAATTTGTATATTTACATATTGCTTATTTTATCAATTTGTATATTTACATATTGAACTATTTATATATTAAATCACATTTTTTATTTATTTGTTTTTAGATTTGGAATGACACAAGCTACATGTCAGAAATGGAAATTGACAAGTTGATTTTACAATTAACGCCGCAGTTTATAAGCAAAATATATACTAAGTAGGCGTCCATGTATTTTAAGGTATCATTGTGTTATTAATCAAATTTTTTATATTAAACACTAAGTGTTTGAGGAATTATTGTATAATGAAGTTAATCTTTTATAATATATTTTAATAGTTTGAATGGTATGGTTTTAGATTATATGGTGAGTTTGGGAATGGAACAATGAAAAGTAGAAAAATATATTCTGGAAAAAATCCATTTAATAAATTAATATATTTATTTCAAAACTAAAAAACCGCCCTATAATCTAATTTCAGGAATATATCCATCGAGTGGGTCGAACTGCTCGTGGAGAAGGTGCAAAAGGAAATGCTTTACTTTTCCTTATCCCGGAGGAGCTGCAGTTTCTTCGCTACCTTAAGGTGTTGGCAAAATAATTTTAATATTAATTTTAATTTTTTGGTTTCGACTTGTAATTTATTGTCTGGTTATTGTCGATTATTAGGCTGCAAAAGTACCAGTTAAGGAGTATGAGTTTGATGAAAAGAAGATAGCTAATGTGCAGTCTCACCTGGTACGTACTTGCTTGCCTTAGCATAGTTATAGCAATTGTTTTGTTTGATATGTTTGTTGATGCAGGAAAAATTGGTTGGCACAAACTACCACTTGAATAAATCGGCAAAAGATGCATACAGATCTTACTTGTTAGCTTATAACTCACACTCCATGAAGGACATCTTTAATGTTCACCGCCTTGATACACAGGTATGTTTTGTTTCTCTTCAACCGAAAGCTGTTCTTTTAGTTATTATCTTCTACACTTCTCCACTAATTTCAACGCTTTCCTTGCATTAAATTGTAAATGGACCGGTTAGTCACTAGGACTTTTGGCTCATGAATGATTAGATGGTAGGTTGACTTATGTTTTGGGGCTATGCTTACAGACCACAGAAATCCTTAAAAGATGTCCTGGTGTTGGGCCAAAGATGTTGGATATGAGAGGTGTCAGAATGGGCTGGGCTGCTCGGTCAAAACATTCTGGGATGGGTAATGGGTTGGTTGGGTTTGGCCTAAAATAATTTTCCAAATGTTTTTATTATACATTATATTGACCTAATAATAATCTAGTTTTTTTAACCAAATGATCTAGGAGGTTTTATGCATTAAAATTTACACTTTGGTCTATTTTCAACCTGTTCCCTTCTAACGTATTTATAGTTGATTTAACTGCTAAATCACCAAATTGGTATGCGCGTGTGAATTTAGTTGATTAATATGTATTGGTTTTTATGGCAGGCAGTTGCAGCATCTTTCTGCTTCCCAGACCCTCCAAAGGTAAACCTGAACATAGACAGCAGCGCATCAAAATTCAGGCAAAAACCACGAGGAAGAGGAGGCCGAAATGGATTTAGTGAAAGCAATCCATATGGCGGGGGTGATGACAAAACCCAAGTTGTAAGATACTAGCATGTAACATCCCGTATTTTTTTATTATTTTTATTAGTTAAAAGTTATTTTTATAAATAATCAAAGTTTAATATGTTGATGTTAAATAATTATAATAATAATAATAATAATAATAATAATAATAACAATAATAATAATAAGGATAATAATAATAATAATAATAATAATAATAATAATAGTATAATAAAGTCCAGGGGATTAAGTTGCAATTTTTGAAACTTTAAAAGAAGTTTAAAACTAAAAATAAATAAATTCAAACGGCAGGGACTGAAAGTGTAATTATAAAAATTACACAAACAGCCCCTCACCGCCCCCGTGAATCCGGCCAAGCTCCGGCCACCCTCCGGCGAGCCTCCGGCGAGGCCAAAAACACCGATTTTACACGGTTTTAAACCAATCAAACCGTCCCGACACCCTCACATGCAAGTTTCGAACTCGTACCCCACTACAATTTGAATAATCGAGCGATTAGGTATGTTTCCCACTGAACCTAATTTTCGGCCGAACAATTCCACAAACGATCGCACTAAACACTCTAATAATCTAATTAAATCGATCTGCATAGACTTTATCTACCTATAAATATGATACAAACTTCGATTGCAAATCACAAGCACGCATTCATTGAATTCAATCCCCATTTCACCCGCGACCTGCAAGTTAGTCGAACACACCCTTCTGGTCAATATAATCAGAAATTAACAGAGGGCTTTCGACCCTTTAGATCATTTGAAGCTATCTGCAAATTTAATTCGAGTTTCATCTGCGTTTGTCCATCATTTAGATTCGAGATAACCCGCGACCTACCCATCGATTGTTCTTGTCGTTTGGAACTTCAAAACAGGTAATTAAGAACACCTATATACTCGATTTTAGATGTTTATCAAAAGCCCTATCATTAATTTCATTATAATACGCGAATTGGTGTTCCATTCGATCGATTTCAAAAACTAGGGTTCTTGATTTGGGGGAATTAGATTGATGATGTTTAAAACAAATTACTAACCAGAATAACCGCGGCTCAGAGCCTTGGTTCACTGGTTTGGTGCGAGTGTGGGCAGGGGAGAGGGTTCGACCCCGGGCAACCTCTTTTATTTTTTTTATGCTTTTTAACCATTTTAAAAATATACAAAAATTCTTAAAAATTATAAAAATAAATATTATAAATTTCCCTTATTTTAAATCTTACAAAACAACTTTTTGTAAATTTATTTTATTTAAAAACTTTAATAGATTTTTATAAAATATTATTTAAAAATATTAAAAATACTTATTTTTATAAAATAAATTCTAAATCAAGTTTAACTATGAAATAATCATGAAAATTATATAATATTATTTACAAATATTATAAATAATTATTTCTATAAGATAAACGCTATATTATCTTTAAATATATTTATAAATTCACAAACTATTTACAAATAAAATTGTGGGTTATTTCTTGTAAAATATATTTTAACTAAAGGTATAGATTAATACCTTATTATTAATCAAAATACTATAATTGTGATTATCCTTATTTGTAATTATCTTTGGATAATTATAAATTATATAATTAAACCACATCATTTTTATATTTAATTCCAAAAATATATAAATACACTTATGAAACCCTCCTAATGGAATCAAAATGCAAATAAATACTTTGTAAACTTAATACCTATTAAAACCCCATAATTCTAATCCTTGATTTAACGTTAATTTCAAACTTAATCTTGTAATATATATACATCTATTTGTGTGCGTGTTGCACGTCAAATCGAACCAACCCGAATCCGACTAAATATATCTATTCGTGTGGAATACATATTAAAGACTTAGTTACAATTAATACATAGGTATTGATCGTGTTTGGGTCGTGCATTGCAATATTCTGTGAAGTTTGTGATTAATTACATCAATCCAAGGTGAGTTTCCGTGGCCCCTTTTTATGCTTTTATAATTGTTTCAATGTTTTTCAAACTTGGGGGAAAAGTATGCTCACCCGTTTTCGATGCTGTACAATCTTACATACAATTTTCATACTTGGAATCAATGTGATACTATTCTTATATTCTAATACATACATGGTGTTATTCTATGATTCTTACAACCATTAATTCCCGGGTTTGGGAACCAACGGATAGGTATTGGTAGTACTACTGGGTTGACACCCCCACCCTCGACAGATCGGTTTAACTTGTGAGTTACCGACTACAGCTGCCAGCAATCAGGCCATGGGTGAATATATTCCGACGAACTTATATGCATAAACGTCATTAGGTTTGGTTGTCTTTAAACACATGTTATGTGGTTTTTGCTTACAGTATGATTCCATATCAAATTCTATACAGCATCAACAACATGTTTTCAATTTAAACCTGCGGAACTCACCAACAATTATGTTGACCATTTTTGAGCATATCTTTTCAGGTAATCATAAACAAAGAGGATAGCTAGAGCTGATCCCTTAGCAGAGACCCCCAGGATTTCAATAGACTGCATTTGTATTGTATATCATTTACTGTTATATCTGAACACTGTGTATATGGATTTTTAGAATTATTAAGACTATGATAGTCGTGGAACTGACTAACCAAGACACAAGTCACCATTGTGTCGGGCGACGTCATGACACGAGGATTTTGCACGTAATATGTCTCTGTAATTATACCAAGTGTTATGACGATCCCGTCCGTCGCATCCTCGTGTTTCCGCTTTAAGCGGGGGTGTGACAGATTGGTATCAGAGCCTTGGTTATAGAGAATTAGGTGGAGAACTTGACCTAGACTATAACCTAAGAACCTTCATATAGAATGCATGCTAGGGATTGTGTGCATTTGATTTTACCTAAATGTCTTTCATGATTTGTGTGACACATAGACACCTGTATTCTGGATTTCCTGGCAAAAGGCCCTCGGGCTAAGGCAAGCATATCGCATATATCTCATTGCGAGACCTGGTATGCTTACCTGGGGATTTCTGGGATGAGTGATAAACTATGGTCAATACACAGGTCTACAAGGCAAATGGGTCAAATATATTAAGTCTATGAACTTAATATACAGGTATATTCCTATATACCTAATAATCTACAAGTATGTTCCTACATACCTGATTTTATACATGTACACGTGTTATCTGAACATCCGGGGAAGACATTATTACTCTTAGTCTTTTTCCATGGGATACTTTTATACTAAGAACTTTACGCTTGTATGCGCACAACATCATATTATTAGGGAACTTCGGTGATCACGCGTAGCGTCGATCTCGGATATTGAATCCGACCCTATCATAGTTATGACTGAAATCCTGAAAGTATGACGGATATGCAGTTATCATTAGACTTAATGTGCTTACATGCTTATTTGCTATTACTTGCTATTATTGGAATACTGGCTCATGGGCATAAGGACATTACATTATTTGTGCTTGATGAATCTAAATAATACTATGATGTTAGCTTGGGGTAAGTGAAGCTAAGGGTGATCATGCAAGGTAAATTACCATTACGGGTGCACACGTAATTGCAATTCACCATGCATGAGAAGTCTGGTTAATCTTACCATGAGGTAACGATCATGAGTATCACACGTTTCTATGCTATACCCTAGGGTGCTAGGGTCATAATTCTAGTAAGTCCTTATTGAAGGCAATCAAACATTGTAAGTCCTTGTTGAAGGCAATCAAACATTATAAGTCCTTGTTGAAGGCAATTAAACATTATCATTTACTCAAGTCCTGTCCTACTTAGAGCCTTCATAGTATTTCCAATTATAATATTGACCTTATGAGAAATATCTCCACTTAGCGTTTCAGTAACCACTGATTAATGCTTAGAATGAAAATGGAATACATAAATGTAGAGGAGTAATGATACTCTCTACACATACAAAACGTTATTCTTTAAATTATGCTAAGGATAAACGGATGTCACGTAACTGGTTTAGGCATCGTTCTAGGTATACCACGGATGTGGTGGGAACGCTGCGGGGAACCCTATATATAAGCATCCTTGGTATACCAAGAATGTGTTTAAACTGGGCTACGTGATGATCCCGATTGACTGAGGCATGGATTGGTTTGGTTGTAAACTATACGTATGCGCTTTGTGAATCTTGCTATGTCATGTAAACTATACGTATACGCTTCGTGGATCTTGCTACGTTACATTAAACTATTTACACTTTGGAAATGTTTTCTCTACAGTCATCAATTCCCGTGTGGAACCGATGTATAGGTTTGTCTGTAGCCATTTATATGCTAGTAAAACCGCCTATACATAAGTTGCGGTCACATCAAACTTATATTACGTTATTCTTTGGAATGATACTAAGGAAAATTAAGATGTTATGTAACTAGTTTAAGTATTATTCAAAGTATATCGTGGATGTGGTGGGAACGCTGCGGGGAACCCTATATATAAACATCACCGGTATATTAAGAATGTGCTTAAACTAGGCTACATAATGATCTTGATGGACCGAAGCATGGGTTATTGGAACTTGATGAATAGAATCATATGTGAATCTTTTTATACTTTGATTCCTATCAAAGCACACACAAATCTTAAATTAAGTCAATGCATTGTGTAAATCAAATAATTTTCAATATGAGCTTTGAATCGTTATTCATGGTTTTCAAAGTCTCGTCAAAGTCTGTGCCTTACCACTCAGTACATGCAAGGTTGGAAGAGTGGGATGAGTATCTGCTTATTGGAACGCATGTCTTTAACAAAGTTGTGGCTGACTTAATGCTGTGATTAGTCGACGTACTCGCTTTGATTTACGAATCAAAAGATTACACTCGGAATATCTCATTGTTTTTATGCCAAATCCCTGATTGTCATTTTCATGCTGTATAGCTCATATTACCCCAAATCTCATAAAGTATCTTAATGACATTTCAGGATGTCTTCTATCAGCCCTTCTATTACTTCTTCTGAAAACGAATCGAAGCCTGAAAAGATTCTCTTAGCATACCTAGTACAAACATCTTCTAATAGAAAATCTAACCCTGAGGAGGTGATGCTTGATGCACCAGACTCATTTGAAGAGGAAGAACCCATAGACCCTGTTGTGCATACTCTACCTGCTGTCGCCACTGCACCGATTAATCCCGTGGAGTCTAACCCTGTTGCACCTGTAGTTCCCATAGCATCTACAGTTGCAAGGAATGCCCCCGAGGCAAGACCCCAACAAGTGAACAACGGAGGAGCCGTGAGACGGACGGCTCGAATTAGAGGGTTCCCGGCAAACCGGATTAAGATCTGGCCGCCCGCCGACGAGACCAACTTAGGGGGCAACAATCCTGACCTACCCCCGAGTCTCTCTAGTTCCTCCAGCAGTGATGACGACCAGGACTGACGTCACACGGGCACTAATGGAGAAATAACGACTGGAAAAAGTCATCTCTAGTTACTTCGTGCTTTATGTTTAGACCCATCTAGACTATGAGTATTTGCTTATTTGGAGTGTTACTTACGCGCTTGAAACCTTGGTATTTATAATGATGAAACGAATATTATTACTTTGCTTTGTCATTGAGGTACTATCCTGAGAAGTCCATATATTCCCTTCGATTATGAATCGAATGTTCACATCTTATTGTGATATCGAATAATTTCTTGTCTTTGATTTCGTCTTTCTGATTTAAATTATTCAAAATTTGAACACCATCATAACGAATTCTGCTATCTCGAACTTCGATCTTAAGCTTGTAATCATGATTTTTCCTTTGATACACTGATGTAACTTGAAATTTTCCGAATTCCTAATTGATACTAATTTTCCTTTCGTCGTTAAGTTAAACTTCATACCGCTTGCACCATGGGAAACGCAAGAGTTTTCAAGACAACCCATGACTAAGAACACTCGTATCTCCTAAATGATTATACCTCATCAAAGCAGGGGAGATCCCTTACTTTGATGAATCACTATTGCGATAAATGGTTTTCCATTTGTTTGTTTTATGAAATTTCATCCTCTGGATTAGGGTGACTTCCTTATCTTGAGGATTGACTTCAATTATTCTCATTGAAATTTACATTTGACATGATCTCACCAAAATAGGATCGAAACCCGTATTTTGGTGATAAATGTCAACCCTCGATTGTTTTCTTGTTATTATCAAGATAAGCATGAATTCCATACCTTGATGACTAAATCTCAACTCTTGATCTTCAACTTACCATGGTTATAATCAAGTAATGAGAAGGATGAAGTAACTTGAAGGATGAACCGATGTTGGTAATTCGACCTACCAAGTCAAAGCATGATTTCTGAACCTGAAAGGAGACCCGATCGTATTAAGTTGATTTGGATTCCAAGCTTGGAGCACTTAAAATTCTTAAATCGATTTCTCTCCCTTTTATCCTCGTATTTTGACCTAGCTATATGGAAACGTTTATTCCTTTCATTTTGAGTTATCATCAAAACGTGATTGTGCGATAATAGCCTTCCTAAATAATCCCTCTGCTGAAGATATTATCAACTCATGAACATGACTTTTGAGTCATATAAATGATCTCAGCTACACTCATGGTTTGTTGAACTGCGTATACTTACTTAGATATTGCTACCTTGCAAAACATGTTTACAAATACCTTTCCTATTATTCACGTCACTCCTTGAACCGCTTTTGAATCCTTAACCTTGAAGATCATTAAAATTCTATCTCGGACTGGAACAACAAGACTTTAAAAGAGAAGTTCTGGAGAGAGTTGCCAGCAAAGAGAGAAATTACTTTTAAGACTGAGTATTTGGAGCCAAAACATTCTTAAATGTGTGTTGAACCCGTGTTCAGCAAAGATGGGGAGAAAATTGGTGTTAATTACATGGACGTGGAAATCACTGATCAGGTGAAAAAGAGAGAAAAGATGGCAAAACTAAGGGAAGAAATAGCTGTGCAGAAGGCCAAAGAGACAGAACTTAATAAAACTGTTCATATTACAGAGGAAACGATGAGAGCAAAACAAATGCTAGCAACCATGTCACACGAGATAAGATCTCCATTATCAGGGGTCGTTAGCATAGCAGAAATGCTATCAACAACAAAACTTGATAAAAATCAGAAACAACTTTTGAGTGTCATGTTGTCTTCTAGCGATCTAGTCCTTCAACTTATTAGTGACATCCTCGACTCTTCCAAAGTTGAGTCAGGAGTTATGAGGTTGGAGGCCACAAAATTTAGGTCAAGAAGAGGTGATGTCCCAGTGGAGGTCATTGGTGATGCTTTACGGATTAGACGAATTCTCACCCACTTGATCAGCAATGCTATCAAGTTTACCCACCGAGGAAAGGTTCAGAGTAATCTTCACGTGATAGCAAACCCATTATCTCACAACGTCGAGAAATTAACCTGCATCTGTTTTAAATATTCGTACATCGTGGTATGACGTTAAAACATCAATCGTTATTCTGAATGATTGATTCATTTTCTGTTTTAATAATATTCTTAACCATCATTGTGAACCCATTTCAAGATCTTCGCATAGCGTATTATTCTTAGACCGATGGTTGGTCAAAGGAGAAATACATATTCACAAGATATGCGTTAAGGTCATTTCATATGGTGACGTTTGGGATTCTTAAAATCCAACGGATAACTTTTCTTATCATTGCTGGTCTTTTAATGATTTCTAGACTTCACTTTACCATGAAATTATATTATGTAAGTTGTGGTTATAAGTCTAACATACCATGGTAACTCGTTATCGTGTTCTAACGTTCCATATGCCGAATCTCAAAAAGAGTCTCGCGACTCTCTGGAAGAGTTCAAATTGACATACATTACGTCAAGAATCTTGTAAAAGATTCTATACAAATGAAACAAAGCCGGATACCTATTGTCAAAGTCCGCTGGGAATCTAAACGTGGCCCAGAGTTCACCTGGGGACGCGAGGACCAAATAAAATCTCAGTAACCTAATCTTTTTGTTTCAGTCTCCTCATGATTAAAATTTCGGGACGAAATTTCCTAAAGCAGGGGAGACTGTAACATCCCGTATTTTTTTATTATTTTTATTAGTTAAAAGTTAATTTTATAAATAATCAAGTTTAATATGTTGATGTTAAATAATTATAATAATAATAATAATAATAATAATAATAACAATAATAATAATAAGGATAATAATAATAATAATAATAATAATAGTAATAATAAAGTCCAGGGGATTAAGTTGCAATTTTCGAAACTTTAAAGAAGTTTAAAAACTAAAAATAAATAAATTCAAACCGCAGGGACTGAAAGTGTAATTATAAAAATTACACAAACAGCCCCTCACCGCCCCCGTGAATCCGGCCAAGCTCCGGCCACCCTCCGGCGAGCCTCCGGCGAGGCCAAAAACACCGATTTTACACGGTTTTAAACCAATCAAACCGTCCCGACACCCTCACATGCAAGTTTCGAACTCGTACCCCACTACAATTTGAATAATCGAGCGATTAGGTATGTTTCCCACTGAACCTAATTTTCGGCCGAACAATTCCACAAACGATCGCACTAAAACACTCTAATAATCTAATTAAATCGATCTGCATAGACTTTATCTACCTATAAATATGATACAAACTTCGATTGCAAATCACAAGCACGCATTCATTGAATTCAATCCCCATTTCACCCGCGACCTGCAAGTTAGTCGAACACACCCTTCTGGTCAATATAATCAGAAATTAACAGAGGGCTTTCGACCCTTTAGATCATTTGAAGCTATCTGCAAATTTAATTCGAGTTTCATCAGCGTTTGTCCATCATTTAGATTCGAGATAACCCGCGACCTACCCATCGATTGTTCTTGTCGTTTGGAACTTCAAAACAGGTAATTAAGAACACCTATATACTCGATTTTAGATGTTTATCAAAAGCCCTATCATTAATTTCATTATAATACGCGAATTGGTGTTCCATTCGATCGATTTCAAAAACTAGGGTTCTTGATTTGGGGGAATTAGATTGATGATGTTTAAAACAAATTACTAACCAGAATAACCGCGGCTCAGAGCCTTGGTTCACTGGTTTGGTGCGAGTGTGGGCAGGGGAGAGGTCCCGGGTTCGACCCCGGGCAACCTCTTTTATTTTTTTTTTATGCTTTTTAACCATTTTAAAAATATACAAAAATTCTTAAAAATTAAAAATAAATATTATAAATTTCCCTTATTTTAAATCTTACAAAACAATTTTTTGTAAATTTATTTTATTTAAAAACTTTAATAGATTTTTATAAAATATTATTTAAAAATATTAAAAATACTTATTTTTATAAAATAAATTCTAAATCAAGTTTAACTATGAAATAATCATGAAAATTATATAAATATTATTTACAAATATTATAAATAATTATTTCTATAAGATAAACGCTATATTATCTTTAATATATTTTATAAATTCACAAACTATTTACAAATAAAATTGTGGGTTATTTCTTGTAAAATATATTTTAACTAAAGGTATAGATTAATACCTTATTATTAATCAAAATACTATAATTGTGATTATCCTTATTTGTAATTATCTTTGGATAATTATAAATTATATAATTAAACCACATCATTTTTATATTTAATTCCAAAAATATATAAATACACTTATGAAACCCTCCTAATGGAATCAAAATGCAAATAAATACTTTGTAAACTTAATACCTATTAAAAACCCCATAATTCTAATCCTTGATTTAACGTTAATTTCAAACTTAATCTTGTAATATATATACATCTATTTGTATGCGTGTTGCACGTCAAATCGAACCAACCCGAATCCGACTAAATATATCTATTCGTGTGGAATACATATTAAAGACTTAGTTACAATTAATACATAGGTATTGATCGTGTTTGGGTCGTGCATTGCAATATTCTGTGAAGTTTGTGATTAATTACATCAATCCAAGGTGAGTTTCCGTGGCCCCCTTTTTATGCTTTTATAATTGTTTCAATGTTTTTCAAACTTGGGGGAAAAGTATGCTCACCCGTTTTCGATGCTGTACAATCTTACATACAATTTTCATACTTGGAATCAATGTGATACTATTCTTATATTCTAATACATACATGGTGTTATTCTATGATTCTTACAACCATTAATTCCCGGGTTTGGGAACCAACGGATAGGTATTGGTAGTACTACTGGGTTGACACCCCCACCCTCGACAGATCGGTTTAACTTGTGAGTTACCGACTACAGCTGCCAGCAATCAGGCCATGGGTGAATATATTCCGACGAACTTATATGCATAAACGTCATTAGGTTTGGTTGTCTTTAAACACATGTTATGTGGTTTTTGCTTACAGTATGATTCCATATCAAATTCTATACAGCATCAACACATGTTTTCAATTTAAACCTGCGGAACTCACCAACAATTATGTTGACCATTTTTGAGCATATCTTTTCAGGTAATCATAAACAAAGAGGATAGCTAGAGCTGATCCCTTAGCAGAGACCCCCAGGATTTCAATAGACTGCATTTGTATTGTATATCATTTACTGTTATATCTGAACACTGTGTATATGGATTTTTAGAATTATTAAGACTATGATAGTCGTGGAACTGACTAACCACGACACAAGTCACCATTGTGTCGGGCGACGTCATGACACGAGGATTTTGCACGTAATATGTCTCTGTAATTATACCAAGTGTTATGACGATCCCGTCCGTCGCATCCTCGTGTTTCCGCTTTAAGCGGAGGTGTGACATAGCAGCCGCCACCATGCCCAATTTTGAACCAAAATTTTGTTACTAATAGTCTTTTTGTTCTTTTTTATTTCATTTCTTAGTAACGTTATATTGCTCCCCTGTTAAGGTTGATTAGATGGATTTGTAGTTTATTTGTATACCAATGACTGAGTCAATAGCATTATATTGGTGAGTTTGGGAATGGAACAATGAAAAATAGAAAAATATATTCTGGAAAAAATCCATTTAATAAATTAATATATTTATTTCAAAACTACAAAACCGCCCTATAAAAAGTAAAAAAATCACCCTATAAAATGCAAACCAAAACCGCCCTATAAAACACACAAAAACCGCCCTATAAAATGAATAAAATCGCCCTATAAAACGTATACAAAAACCGTCTTATAAAATCAAGAACCGCCCAAAAAATACACAACCTCCCTATAAAATAACCGCCCCATAAAATGAACCATTTTTAGAGCGAGGTTTTTAAGGGCGGTGTGAAACCGCCCTAACAAATTAAAATAACCGCCCTAACAAACCAAGTCTGTACTAGTGGGATTTTCTATAAAAAATAAATTTTAGATCTTTATAGTTTATAGAAGTTTTTAAAATGATTTATGATTCTTTTAGTTTTTTTAAATAGTTTTTTGTATAAGTATTAAAATTATTTATAATTATAGAGTAAATTGTCATTTTCGTCCCTGTGGTTTGGTGAAAATTGACACTTTCATCCAATAGTTTATTTTTTCGCATCTGGGTCCCTGTGGTTTACAAATCTTGTCATATTCATTCAGTTCGTTAACTCCATCTAACATTCTCCGTTAAATGAAGGGTATATTGGTCATTTTACATATATGTTTTATTTTTCTATTTTTTAAACCCCATTTAATATATCCCCTTTAAATAAATTGCTATTTTAGTCCCTGTGGTTTAGACATTTTTACCAGTTCAGTCCAAAAATCCCACCACCTTGGCATAAAGCACCATATCACCACCACCGTGATGGAACCACCATGTAGATGTAGGGTACAAATAACCCACACAAGACCGGGTACCCGAACCCGAAAGCCCGGCCCATGTGGGCGGAACGGGTAAGCCAGCAGGACATGTGCCCCACATTTAATTACATCGGAATCACCCCAATCATAACCGATAATTCAGTAACGGACGGAGAATATATAAGGTAATGGATTTGTCGGGGAATAATCCCTGTAAATCAGCACACGATTGCAGCAGGCAAACACCATAAATACCAGGTAAGGAGAATCGAGATCCTCACAAAAGAATACACACAAAAGCTCCCCCTTAATTATCCCTATCACATATTTCCATTCAACCAATACTTACTCTCACGCCGGAGGGTCGTTCCAGGGATATTTCCCCCTTGGAACGCCTTAACTGGTGTTGTTTTCATTGTGCGTAGGTGTGAAGCTTCAGAGAGCATCGGTAAATCGAAGTTCAAAAAGACCAGAACATCTAGAGTTGGACCTCGTATTTACACACCACACCACCACCACGCCGTAAAACCACCACCACTCCATCAGAACCACCAATCATCACCACCACCCTATCATAAAACCACCAACACAACACCAGATCACCACCACCATACCAGATCACCACCACCATGTAGACCCTAGAAACAAACTGTTAATCTCGAACTTATAACAAACCCCTTCGAAAACGTATATGGAACCTTGAGAATAAGTATTGTAGAGGTATTAGTAGGGTTTGATATGCATTTTCAAAGTAGTATGTTACAAGTCCAATATTGATTGTCGATTTTTAGGGTTTACATGGTAGCGACGATCCAATGTGCGTGGTGGTGGTGGGCGCTCTGGTGTGGTGTTGGTGGCTTTATGATGGGGCGGTGGTGGTGGTTCGGTGGTTCTTGTGACGGGTAGTGGTGTGGTGGTTATTTTTGGTCTAAATTGGCAAATACGCTCAAACCACAGGGACTAAAATAGCAATGTATTTAAAGAGTATATATTAAATCAGGTTTAAGAAAGAAAAATAAAAACATATATGTAAAATGACCAATATACCCCTCATTTAACGGAAATTTGGATGGAGTTAACGGACTGGATGAATATGACAAGATTTGTAAACCACAGGGACCCAGATGCGAAAAAACAAACTATTGGATTAAAGTGGCAATTTTCACCAAACCACAGGGACGAAAATGGTAATTTACTCATAATTATATTAAAAACTGTAATAAGAAAAGACACTTCTTAACTAGATTTATGGCTTACTATAAGAAAAAGACATCTTAGTAAAATTTAAATGATAACGTTCTTAAATAATTAAAAAGAAAAGTACTTATTGAAGACTAAAATAAAAATTGTTAAGAAAACGATTATAAAAGAACTAAAAACATTAAAAAGACTTTCTAAACTATGATGATCTAATAAAATTAATTCGATTTTATTAGATTTTTTTCTTTAACTTTTATAACATTGAAAATTTTATATCCAATAAAATTTTATATCAATAAAATTAGAAGTGAAAAAAGAGTTTATAAACACTCGTTTATCTATATATTGTTTAAATCACCCATTTAGATGTATAATTTTTTATATCAACACTCTTTTATGAAACAACTTTAAAGTACACTCGTGAAATATAACTCATTTGTTGTAAAATGTAGTTTTTTTTTTTCCTTTTTAAACTATGTAATAGTTAATAACAATTCCTAAAATCGATTTAAAATATTTTATAACCAACTATATATTGTTTAATTCTCTTCACACTTTTTTTACGTATACCAATTGGATCATGCTTCAATATATTTATTCTCTTCATATTCTACTGTAAGGCAAGTATCTTTCACTTAATGTTATTTAATTACATTCTACAATGCATGATCATGTGTTAATTATATGAACATAGATGTGGTTTCGTTTTTTACATGTCTAATTAATGAAATTTAGATGAAAGCTTGAATGAACAACTTTCCTGGGCCAGGCTTCCTTGCATCTTTAAGTAATTCGACATATATATCACAACTTATAAACACACATATATATATAAACACGAATTCATGTAAAAACTGAAATATTTAAAAGGAATTGTACCTTTAAATGAGAGATTTTGAAAGAAAACACGATTTGAAATTCAAGAGAGAGAACATTTGAATTGCAGGTGGAAATGCTTCAAAATAGAAGAAGATGACCGTTTTCTTATATATATATAAGTATTTTTTTAAAAAGGGCGGTTACGGACCGCCCCTAAAAGCATCTTCGAATTTCAAATTTGCTTTACAAAAATAAAAACCTTGCACCGAACCGCCCCTAAAGTATCCTTCGCCCCTTATACTATATCAAAAGGGGCGGTCCATAACCGCCCCTAAAGACTCCACTGAAAACCGCCCCTAAAGACTATTTTAGCACCTTATTATCAAAAGGGGCGGTCCATAACCGCCCCTAAAAACTCCACCGAAAACCGCCCCTAAAGACTATTTTAGCTATACTATATCAAAAGGGGCGGTCCATAACCGCCCCTAAAGCCTCCACGTAAACCGCCCCTAATGATTATTTTCGCACCTTATACAAGTTCAAAAGGGGCGGTCCATAACCGCCCCTAAAAACTCCACCGAAAACCGCCCCTAAAGACTATTTTAGCACATTATACTATATCAAAAGGGCGGTCCATAACCGCCCCTAAAGCCTCCACGTAAACCGCCCCTAATGATTATTTTCGCACCTTATACAAGTTCAAAAGGGGCGGTCCCAACCGCCCCTAAAGCCCACCACCAAAAACCGCACCTTCAAGCTATGTGGCCTTATATTTATTCTAAAGGGGCGGTCCGTAACCGCTCCTATAAACCCTCAAAAGCTGTGGCTTATGAAACCGCACCTAAATGTTCCTAATGGGGCGGTTTCGCACAAAAGTATATTTCTTAGAGTTTGTGAAGGCAATTAAGGGGCGGTTTTTTACCTCAACCGCCACTTAATAAAATTTGATCCGCACCTTATACTACTTATTGTACTAGTGTCTTGATCTTCACCAGCTTTGCTATCAGCAACACCATCATTACTATCTTGAACCATGCCAAAACAAACTTCTCTACTAGAAACACCATGATCAGAATCCTTACAAGCTTCACCCCAGAATTCTCTAAAAGGATCAAAGCAATCAATGTAGTCATTAAACAAAAAGAATATAAGTGTAAATAAGACAATTACGAACAAAAAGAATATAAGTGTAAATAAGACAATTACGAATATGTGTGTAAATAAGGCAATTACTTTTAAGTTATAGAAGTTAATGTCCTTTTTGATACGATAAAGATACAACATTTGAATATATGGTACAACTAAAGAAAATTTGACAAAAATATTTAAAATAATTATGTGCCTTTGACTTTAAGCAAGTCACAATACAAATTAGAATACATAGCATCGAATATGTTTATAAAATTTAAAAAGAGATTTCATTGTTCTTTTTTTAACTTACACCTTTACCCTACAAGTGTAGTATTTTTTTTTGACATAAAAGTCTTTAAATATATTTTAGGGGTTGTTTAATTACTGCTGACTTAGTAGAATTTGATTGAGTCAGAAGCTGACTCAGTAGGAAATTCTGACTGAGTCTGCATCTGACTGAAACTTGATAGTTTGATTCAACATCTGACTGACTCTGCTAAATGATAAACATAACCATATTACATACCACAAGCATTTCATTACTCAACAAAAATAATAATCAGACATAAAATAGGGCAAAATCATTTCATCAACACCTTATATGCATACCACATATACATCACGTGATTGAAAGTTACAATCTTTCCTTCGACCACCAAACCAAACAGGCCACCACCGCCGCCTCTAGGCCGCCGGCCACCGTAAATCGCCACCCCATTATCGTTCTTTGATCGGCTTCCTTGTGCTCCCGCAATCAAGAACCCCACACGCGACTTGGACCCGTGGCTATCGAACCATGGCTATCGAACCGTGGCTTCCGGTTGTTCCGTCTCTCCGTGGGTGGGGGGATCGGCGGAGGAGGGGGTCACGTGGTGGGGGAGACCGGCGCAGGCGCGGGCGTAGGCGGAGCCGCATGAGATGGGATGCGGTGCAGCTCGAACGGCGCAGGCGAAGGGGGGAGACGGGACCGAGTCAGCCATATGAAAATTCAAGTCTAGGTTAGATGTTTTGACCCGATCAGCTCGAGTTTTACGCACATCAAACAGGCTGCCCGACTGACCGAGTCAGCCTGTCAGCCGGGTCAGCTGAAATCAAACACCCCCTTAGTTTATCATTATATTTTAATAACAAAATTGCTAAGATCTTATTTGTCAAACACTACAACATTGATTATTTTGTCTTAATGCTAAAAGATATTGAAAGAAAGCAAAGTACTTATTTGTCTTTCGAAAAACTTTATAATTCCTTTGATCTTGGTTGTTGTAACATATTTCACAGATAAAAAACACACGAATATTGTCAAACGTAAATCTAATTTCAATTTATGCTACGAAATCATAAATTATTATGTAAATGTATACCGCTTTGTAAGCTTTTCCAATTAAAATAGGTTATCATGCATATGAAAATTTTGTTGACTAAGTTAATAGATTGTTGTCATTGCTTGACTACAAATCTAACTAATTCTGTATATAACCTTTCTTAGTTTGAGTTTTATGTGTGAAATGTAATTCCAAGATAGGTGAGGGGTTAGTTTTGTAAATTTATATGTTAGTTGATTGTGGTTGTTATAAGGTAACGAACTTCTTGTTCGGCCCTCTCTCATTCTCGAATAATACGTTGCATTTTTCTTGGTACCTGTCTTCAATTGGTATCAGTGCGTAGGAGATCGCTCAATCGGTGATCAAAAGGACTAGATTCACCCGATCAATTAAGCGCCGCGTACCGAAGAAGGAAGAGGATGACGGACAACGCCGGGAACAGAGGCAATGCCGGAAATCCTGGTAATAATCAATTGGTAGTTCGAGAAACTACACCATGATTCCACTACAGTGCCCGACACTCACCACTACCAATTACACAATCTGATCAGTGAAATTGAAGGCAATCTTCAATGTTCACGGGTTGTGGGAGGTGATTGAGCCGGCGGAAGGGGCACAGGGGACCCGAAAAAGAATAACGCCGCGATCGCTTACCTCTTTCAAGCACTCCCGGAGGAGATGGTGCCGCAGGTGGCAAACCTGACAGCGGCCAAGGATATCTGGAATTCCCTCAAAACCAGATTTGTAGGTGCCGAGCGTGTCAAGAAAGCCCGACTGCAGACCCTGAGGAATGACTTTCAAAGCCTGAAGATGAAAGACACTGAATCTATAGATGAGTTTGTAGGTCGATTGACTGCAATCTCTTCGAAGGAAACAGAGTTGGGAGAACCGTATAACGAATCAATCTTGGTTCGTGTGAATCCAAGGATCTCAATTCAGGAATTATCAGTATTAAAATAAATCAATTTAATGATCGCGGAATTATCACTAATTGACGTTTAATTGTTTTAATGATTAATGATGAACACAACCACAGAAACACAATAAATGCGAAATCAATAATAATTCAAATGTATTTCATTAACTATAAGGTAATGATTACAAAATAATAATAACTGATAACTATGAACAACGAATTCTGTGAATCGAATAATGTTTGATGTTGATGTGACGGCAGCTAGGGTTGCACAATAAACTCTTGACAACCGTAATATTGATTGATTGTGTTCACCGAGATGTGAAACCTAGGACTCATATTTATAAACGGTTTGAGTCGGTTAAGGAAACACCGGATCTCTCGGGATTTGTTATTGATTGTGTTGACTTGTTTGACTTCTTGATAGTTGCAATCGCACAAGTATAATGATCTTCCGCAGCAGTCTTGTCGTCCGCCGATCTTTTGTTCTTCCGTAGATGAATTGGTCTTCCGTAGGAAATCCTTCTTCCGTAGGAGTTTTCACTTCATGGTCCTTGATCATCCGCAGGAACATTCACTTGGTCATTTGGTCTTGTAAGAAACATATCTACGGATTAACAAAAATGTTCATCCGTAGATGTTTCTTACACTTGGGTCAATTCCAGTAATCTGTCCAAGTATATTGTTTTTCCCTGTCAAGTCACAAATCAACACACATATATATGGGGTTATCCTATAGATTCAAAGCACATATATATATATTTTGACTGTTACACATATTAATTACAAGACTTGATTTTCAAGTACTAAGCCTATACAAAAATGATCTAGCCCTATACAATCTAGATCTAACAATACTCCCCCTTAGGCTTAGCTACTTGTAATCAGTCTTTCAAAACTGCAAGCTCCTTGACTCTTGATATGATTTTGTTGTAGAAGTAAGATACAGCTGCCTTTTGATCATCATACTTGTATTTGATCTCCATTTTGCTGATCTTCTTCAGAGTCTCGAAGCCAAGTCCCAGAACATCCTCCTCTGTAGTGAGAGTCTCCAAGACTCTGTCATTCTTCACTACTTCAAGTTCATCTTGTTCGGAGAGGCACAGTTCTGTGACTTCAGCATATTCTGTTCCCTTCAGCAAGCCTGCATTGTGTCTGCGTCATTTGTAGGCCTTTGCATGAAGTTTGTCAATCACTTGTATCATGTGAACATGCAGGAACAGATCATTTTGAGCTGCTTCATCACTCATCTTCAGAAAGAATTTTTCATGAAGGTAGGAAGTGTAGCTTGGATGAAGCAACTTGATTTTCGCAGGATCAAAGATCCTGATCTTTTCAGCTCGTTTGTTCTCTGCATTTCTCATCAGCACCAGTTCTTTTGTCCTCTCTACATATCCCCATTCAGTGATAGGGAGTGTGTATTGAGTCCCTTCAATGTGCTTGATGGCTGCTGATGTTCTGTTGGTATAGCCAACCCTCTTTAGGAATTCATCATCTACTGATTCAGAGGCGTTGGACTTGTATCTTTTCAGCCCTTGAATTCTTCGTCTGTGCTCATCATCATTTTAGCTCTTATTATCTCATCATCTTTGAATTTTGTTTTCAGTTGACCCACTCTGCTTGAGAAGTCCCTGCCCCTTGGATGTATTGGATAATTTGTCAAGGTAAGGCTTTGCAGGTCCTTTAGATCATTCTCAGGAAGGCAGAGAACTGAAAACACATCATGGAAGTATTCAACTCTTCCTGATGTCCGTTTGATCACTACACAATCCCACTCTTGATCATACTTCCATGCCATGATCTTATTTTCTTCAACTGAGTTGGGAGTTGTGAGATGATCAAATAACTGAATCAGAATGGACTTCTGATTAGTGATTTCTCTGACAGTGGTACCAAGGGGCCATACTTTGCCTGGGATGACTTCCCTTGGTTACCTGATGAGCTTATCCTTTGCTTTATGCTGATCCTTGGGTTCCACAGTTATTGGATCAGCTGATAGTTTGCTTTGTTTGTCATCAGTTGGATGAGGAGCTGTGGTTCTGAATTTGACACCTGTTTCCAATTCTACCTTCATTACATGCTCCATCATCCTTCGCAATTCTCCAGTGGTTCTACCTTTAAGCTCATGCGGTTTGTAGTTGTGGCCCTGTAACCAGCAAGTCATATTGTACTTGGTGAGTTTGGCTGTGTCACAGTGGCCCAGATCCTTCTTGATCTTCTCCAATGACTGAAAGGTTGTAAAGTCTTCATAATCACAGTTTGGGATTATGAACCTTGCAAACTCAAACTCTTTCAGAGCATTCTTCATTTCAGAAGTGTTCATCCTCTCAACCATGTCATATGGAAAACCATGGTTGATGAGGGTCATAAACATGCTAGAATCAGGCCTCTCTTCCATGATGTCTGCTGTTGTTAGAAGGTCATCGGCCTTTCCACCCTTTTCACCAGTGGGGGACTCCATTCTTGTCAGTTCCTCCCACTCTTTCTCACTGTCATCATCATCTCCGGATGATACCTTCATAGTAGATACATCTACTGAAGGTGTAGGTACAGGGGATGGAAGTTTTTGTCTTTTTGGAGAGCTTTCATCTTCAGGTTTCTTTTGAGTTGCTCCAAAGTATTTTCTTTTCCGGGTGTATGAAATCATTTGCTTAGCAGCTTCACCCGACTGTTTTGGTTGCTCAGCACTTGGAGCTTCTTTTGTTTTCAGAGCAGATATCTTCTTTTTCAGCTCTTCTATTTCTGCATCTTTCTGTTTGATCAGTTCAGCTTTATCATTTTGCTCAGTCTTTAAAAAAGCCTCCAACTCTTGTTGTCTTTGCAACAATGCATCAATAACTTCATTGTTGCTTAGAGCATCTTCTCTCAGCCGTTTTAGTCTAGCATCTTTCTTCATCAACTCTTCATCTTTTTCTTTAATTACACCTTTCAGCTCTTGAATTCTTTCTTTTTGCTTGTTTGATTTGAGTACTAACTTGTTGTACTCACCAACCAAAAAGCTCTTGCTCACAGGAATGTCACTGTCACTCAAGTCATCTTCATGGTATGCAATGACATCCTGAGCAGATCCTTGTACTTCCCCGTACTCATCAGCAATTTGTTCATCTTTCAATGAAGTTGGTTCAGTATGGGCTGATGACACTTGTTCTTCTGTGTGTGTGGGTGAGAAGGGAACAGTGCTGGCTTGAGATAATATCTCTGTGTCTCCTGAGTGTACAGAGTGTACAGACTCAGTTATCTCAAATGGTTCAGTGCCAGCACTTTCCGGTGATGCATGTTTTGGTGATTCTGGTGGTGGTAGTACAGGGGATTGAATGTTTAGTGGAGAGAGAGGTTGAGTGTGATAAGATGATGACTGAGAAGCTGATGGTGATTGTTGTTGGGCTGGAGATATTGGCTGAGTGTTTTTGGTGGATGATGAGGATATTAGTAAAGATGATTGATGTTGATGAATTGGGGAGATTGGTTGAGAGTTCAAGCTTGTTGGTGATTGTGATTGTTGAGGGGTGTTTGGCTAGGTGTTTGATGTTGGAGTGGTGGATATCGGTTTGTCAAGCCTAATCAAAAACAATTTATAAGGTTCCAAACTCACCTAAGATAGCTAGGGTAAGTCGGGTCGATCCACAGGGAATATGTGGAAAGTTTTATAGTTTAAATCTAAAAGTTTGTAGCTTGATTACAAAAACTTAGTAAAAATGACTAATCGAGAAAAGTAACGAACTTTATGATTAATTGAGTTGCAAACAATAATGTAAATAAGTAATCTTCTCCGGATTCAGGTTTACTACTTAGATTTGCTTTGAGTGTTCATAAAAGTCATATAAGCTTAACGGGTCAATTTGGGTAAAAACAATAGATTGAATAAGACTGTTGTTAAAGAACTACTCGAATCATATCCTATGTTTGTGATACTCAATCCCATCCAACATCAACGTTTCCAGATGAAAAGAAATCTAAAACAATCAAAGTGGAACAAGTGAATTGAAAGCAACACACATATTTTAGAGTTTTCAACCAACAAATAATGTACTTGGCTTAAACTACCGTGTTCAAACATTAACTCAACCACAAATCGTCAAGAACAAATCATAGTAGTAAACCTTACTACCCAAAGAAGATTACTAGGAGATTAGCTAGACATGGTAATGAAGAACACCAAATCAAAATCAAAATTAAACATCTTATCTAACGTTAAAGAATCAAACCGAATGATTAAAAACACTTGAAAAGCCTTGAAATCGCCTCTCGGGAGCCTCTTGGAGCCTTGGGGACGAAAGGGGGCGACTATGGAGGTGTAGAATGGAAGATATCTCAAAACCTAATTTTTTCGGCTTTTAAACGAGTTCAGCACGCGTGGTCACCGTAAGTCATTTTTCCACCGTAACTTACGGTGGAAGCCTTCTGCTGCACTTTTCCATCAGCCACCGTAAGTCATTTTTCCACCGTAAGTTACTGTGGACTGATTTTTCCAATTCTTGTTTTCTTCATATCTTTTTCGTTTGGACTCCGTTTTCTTTCCCGTTTGCGGCCACGTTCTCGTAATTGAATTCTCTATCATCTAATCTATCATGATCTTTGATTATCATCCATGTGCATTCTTCAAAACTCCTCAAATGATTGTGTTTAACCTACAAAACATCAAATCCTCGTAGTTACTTGTTCAACACAATCTCTTACACTTGATCATACTAAATGCATTAAATTTAACCACTTAATCATGATAAACCTCATTCCAAACCCCTAGCATCACATCCCCACACTTGTTTCTCGCTTGCCCTCAAGCGAGGTTGCTTTTAAGAATTAGGAATTCAAGTCAAATAAAATTAGGTGAGCACATAGACACACACATACCAAACTCGATTAAGGTTCAAGGGCATACCTAATTCCCAAGTTAGCAACTATGACCCGTTAACAACCACAAACCTCTAACCCGTTGGACTGCCTAACTAAGATTCTCAAACTCTAGGTGGTTCCCTTGCACATATCATACCCCTCATAATAAAACTCTCCACTCGGTGTAATTTCTGGCCCGACCAAAGATGTGCCGGTATTTATGAAGCACTCAAGCAATGATGAAAACTAGTGAGCATAGGCTTGTAAAACAATCAAATCTCCACTCACTAACACGAGATTGCACACCAATCATGAGGGCTTTTCAAAGGTTGTAATGTTAGGCTTAGGTTCGGGTAGGGATAATTTAGGGTATAAGTGATTAAAGTGATGAAAAACTTGTGTTAATTACTTTATTCAACGACTTCAAATCCTTTAACTACTCTTTACTTCAAAGCACAATTTTTTTCTTGTCTAATACTTCCGTCTTTCAACTTCACTATTTCGGCATAGTTTTCTTTTCCTTTCAATTTTTTTTCTTTTTCTTTTTTTTTTAAGAATAAAACTTAACAAAACATAACGGGATTTACTATGCTTAACAATCCCCAACTACAACTTCAAATATTATATCATATCAAACTTAATACTACTACCATTAATTAACTCAAGTTCCATCACATGAGTAAATAAGTGAATAGGCTATACAAAGGCTAGTGGGTTAAGAAGTTTAGTGAAACAAATGAATGGGAGAAGGCTCAAAATTGGCTACTACGGTTAAACGTTAAATAGGTGGATCCTATGGGGATATCCTATGGTTAATCCTAATGCCTCAATCATTTTAATGGGAATCCCGGTTTCAAGCTTCAATATGCACGCACTCCACAAGTTCTACCATTAGACTGCATCATTGCACACTCAAACAAGTAAATATATCTAATAATATCAAATAATAGGCTTCTCACATATGGAAACGGTGGAATTAGGTTACCGACATGACATGTGCAAGTTTACTACACCCAAGGTTTGCCACCCCTAGCTAGACATTCCCTTTCCAACTTCCATTAACCGACCGGGTTGAAACCTTTGGGGAATTAACCCTGACCAAGAACCTTAATCAATGATTAGTATTTTTAGAGAAAAACATTAAAAATTTTCAAATTTTCAAATTTTGTCCAAATTTCCATTTATCCAAAATATGTGTCTACTTATGAATCCCCCATCCCCACACTTGGGATACATTGTCCCCAATGTATGGTTGTTTCTAATTCAACATGATTTCTTATGATCTTTACCAACCCCAAACACTCCCCCAGTGCAAAACAAAAATAGCAAATAAAGTCAAAGAAAGTACACATGGACCTGATGACAGATGATCTGATAGTGCTTCAATCTTGTTACATGAAGATAATGGGTAAACTTGTTAACCACCTCATCAAATATGCTACTAAAATTCCATGTGCTTCCCCACACTTGCATGTTTGCATCGGCTTGAAGCTAAAACGCTAAAACAAAAACTAAAAAAATTAATAACACTCACTTTCGTAGGAATCATGGTTGCATTTAGCATATGCAACAAGCCTTTTAAACCTCTCGATAGACCCGAGTGGATGAGTGAAGTCTGGTGAGGGTTTCTAGTGAACACGCCCACAAAGTTGCAAACAAAAAATATCATAAAAATAACTAAAAATTACAAACATCTCAGGTTGCCTCCCAAGTAGCGCTAAGTTTTAGGTCTTCAGCCAGACCATACCTGTCACCACTCATGGTGGTCGAAAGTGGTGCTTGCCTTCTGAGAGTTCTATAATTGTTTGCTTTTGTTGATCTAGCGGTTTCCTAACGTCATCCAAACATGGACCGAACATCGTTGTCTTAACTTGAGCATTTTTAGGATCAGGTGGATCACTAACTTTTTTCTTCCATTTTGGCTTCTCATGCTTTAATTCCATCTCCATCACTGGCTGTTTATTTTCTTTTGAATCTACAAACTCTGTCAAGTCCACCTGTTTATCCGTATCATACTTGCAACCATTATCAAAAGTTATGTGCTCGTTTACATGTGAGATGTAGGGAGGAACACACACGTTAGTCACATTTGTATCAAAAAGTTTATCATTAACAAGATAAGTGATCGCCTTGGAAAACACATTAAAATGTAACTTACGAGTTTCACATGTCATATTAATTGTTCCATCCTGACAGTTGATTTGAGCATTGGCAGTTGCCAAAAATGGTCGCCCTAAAATAACCTTTTGTTGCTCGTTTGAATACACTGGTGCATAGTCAAGCACCATAAAGTCCACCGAGTAGTAGAAATCTCCTAACTTGATGATCACATCTTTTACCATCCCCCTAGGACGTTTGCAGGTCAAGTCAGCTAACAACACGGTAGTGTCAATCTCCTGTAAAGGGCCGAACTCATATTGATCATATAGCGCACCAGGCAAGATACTAACACCTGCCCCATAATCCAAGAGCGCCCTTTTTATCTTAAACTTTCCTACTTTGATTGGAATGATGGGTTCTCCTGGGTCAATCTCTTCTACTCCATCGACTTCATTTTTCTTACCTGCAACTTGTTTTGATAAAAAAGTAAAGTCGTCAGTGAAAATTTTAGAATTGGGGAGGATACTAACCGAATTAATGTTGATATTTTTCATGTTCTTTGTGGTTGTCCCTTGATGTTGTGGATTCATTATCATATCACTTGGTAGCTTCCCTGGGGCTTTCTTCAAAATTGCAACTTCCTCAGCCAACTGCCCTACTTGTTTTGATAAAGCTTCAACACTCTTGTCTCTAACCTCATTGGATTTCTTCATCTCCTTCATGAACTCCAACAATTCCCTGTTTGTTGGCTCTGAATTTCCTCCTGATCCACTCTGATCCTGGTTATGCTGATAATTCCTTTGACCACCCCTGTTGTAACTTCCTTGAGTGTATTGATTACCCTGACCCATTGACCTGTTCTGATATTGCTGATGTGAAGGACCTTGAAAATTTGGATTCAATTGGTTGTCTGGGTTACCATACCTCAAATTAGGGTGATTCTTCAAACCGGGATGATAAGTATTATTATTAGTGTTGTTACTGTATGGTCGCCTATCACCCTGTACATAATTCACCTCTTCCAACCCCTCATCAAACTCTGGACAATCTCTGGCAGTGTGTCCAGCTTCACCACATCCCTAACATATAGTAAAAGAACTTGTAGCCTTTACTGTAGCCTTACCTGATGATTGACCAAACCTGGAAGTCCTTCTATCCGAATCATTAACCACATTCCTTGATTTCCTCCGACACTGAGCTTGCCTTTTTGAATGTATACTCATCCGTTCCAGTAGCTCCCAGTCATCATCCTCAGTATTAGTCATGAAGGTTCCTGCACTTGTTGAATTCACATCTCTCACATCTTCAGCAGATAACCCATCATAAAATGAAGAAATCAACTCCCATTGAGGAATGTCATGATGTGGACAAGTTCTCAACAACTCCTTGAATCTGGTCCAAGCTTCATGGAATGGCTCATCTTGTTTCTGACTGAATGTACGAATGGCAGTTCTAGCTTCACTTGTCTTCTGTGGTGTATAGAATTCCTCTAGGAATGTCTGCTGCATTTGCTCGCAGGTGTAAATGCTGGCAGCAGGTAGGGAATGAAACCACTTCTTCGCATTTCCTTTCAATGTGAACTGAAATAGCACTAACATCACTTCTTCGGGTGTAAAACCTTGCGCCCCAATAGTCTCACAAATGGCACTAAACTCGTTCAGATGCAAATAGGGTTCTTCCTTGGACAGTCCATGAAACTCAGGAAGAATGGCCAGACTATTGGACCTAATCTCAAAGGACTTCTCTCTAAATTGTGGCCTGACTATGGGTGATGAACTCCAGCTATGGTAGGGCGAAAATGGCTATCAACCCCTTGTACAATGGCTTGGTAGGGTTGAAGCCCGGGGTTCCGATTTGCCCGAGGAAATCCTTGCCTTCTACCTTGAACTTGGCCCTGATTTTTCCTATATTGCCTTGGTTGTTCATTATGTCTGTATCGGCCTTGGTTGTTATTAGGTCCATTGTATTGCACATCCTCCTCAACATACTCATCTTCATTTCCATCACTTTGTCCATCTATGTCATCATCCCAAGTATGGATGCTTAATCTGTCAGATCTATCCTCTTCGGCCTCGATCCTATTAACCGCCCTTTGATGTCTCATATTCTGTCTTGGAGGTCCATGTTGGTAGGGGTTCTGCCTTGGTTGAGGATAAGGATTTTGTCTTTGAGGTGGTAGGTTGTGGGCAATTGGGTTTTGTGCTTGTGGCTGTAAATTTGGGTAGGGTAATGGGTCATTTGGTTGGTTTGGTGGAGGTTGATCAATTGGTGGATTTGGCGGTTGGTCATTGGGTGGATTTTGGTTAAGTGGTGGTGGTGGTGGGTTATGTTTCATCTTGCACTCTTTGACTGCTCTTGATGATTGAGTTTTTGCACGGGATTGTGCTCGATTTCTTCGAGCGGTCTTTTCAACTTCAGGATCACAAATTAACGGTGACTTGTTCCTTGCGTACCGGGTATGCATGCACGGAGCTTTCACCTGCACACACAAGCACACCTAGCGTAACAAAGAAGAGAAAGTAGATAAAACAAGCTAAACAAGTAAAAACTTAAACTTGACACTTTGCGCACTAATTCCCCGGCAACGGCGCCATTTTGATGTCGGTTTGTCAAGCCTAATCAAAAACAATTTATAAGGTTCCAAACTCACCTAAGATAGCTAGGGTAAGTCGGGTCGATCCACAGGGAATATGTGGAAAGTTTTGTAGTTTAAATCTAAAAGTTTGTAGCTTGATTACAAAAACTTAGTAAAAATGACTAATCGAGAAAAGTAACGAACTTTATGATTAATTGAGTTGTAAACAATAATGTAAATAAGTAATCTTCTCCGGATTCAGGTTTACTACTTAGATTTGCTTTGAGTGTTTATAAAAGTCATATAAGCTTAACGGGTCAATTTGGGTAAAAACAATAGATTGAATAAGACTGTTGTTAAAGAACTACTCGAATCATATCCTATGTTTGTGATACTCAATCCCATCCAACATCAACGTTTCCAGATGAAAAGAAATCTAAAACAATCAAAGTGGAACAAGTGAATTGAAAGCAACACACATATTTTAGAGTTTTCAACCAACAAATAATGTACTTGGCTTAAACTACCGTGTTCAAACATTAACTCAACCACAAATCGTCAAGAACAAATCATAGTAGTAAACCTTACTACCCAAAGAAGATTACTAGGAGATTAGCTAGACATGGTAATGAAGAACACCAAATCAAAATCAAAATTAAACATCTTATCTAACATTAAAGAATCAAACCAAATGATTAAAAACACTTGAAAAGCCTTGAAATCGCCTCTCGGGAGCCTCTTGGAGCCTTGGGGACGAAAGGGGGCGACTATGGAGGTGTAGAATGGAAGATATCTCAAAAACCTAATTTTTTCGGCTTTTAAACGAGTTCAGCACGCGTGGCCACCGTAAGTTGTTTTTCCACCGTAACTTACGGTGGAAGCCTTCTGCTGCACTTTTCCATCAGCCACCGTAAGTCATTTTTCCACCTTAAGTTACTGTGGACTGATTTTTCCAATTCTTGTTTTCTTCATATCTTTTTCGTTTGGACTCCGTTTTTGTTCCCGTTTGCGGCCACGTTCTCGTAATTGAATTCTCTATCATCTAATCTATCATGATCTTTGATTATCATCCATGTGCATTCTTCAAAACTCCTCAAATGATTGTGTTTAACCTACAAAACATCAAATCCTCGTAGTTACTTGTTCAACACAATCTCTTACACTTGATCATACTAAATACATTAAATTTAACCACTTAATCATGATAAACCTCATTCCAAACCCCTAGCATCAGAAGTTTAAAGTGGTGAGTGAGATGCTTGTGCAGAATCAGCAGATGACTCTGCTTTATCTGCCCAAGCCAACTCTTGTGGAAGGTCTGCTTGGGGATCTACTACATGTGCGAACATTGGCATATCTTGACCCTGGTACTTCCCACTAAGCTTGTTTAGCACAGATTTGCTCAAGTGTGCTTGAACAAACACATCGCCAACTCTGTCCAACCTTGGTAGTTCTGAGTTGATCACCAGTTGCAGGAATCTCGGGAACATGTACATCTTGTCATTCTTCTGCAGTTTGACTTGTTCACTCAGACAGTTAAAGATGTATTTGGCGTAGTTATAAATTCTCCCCTCGAATATCCCAATGATTCCAGATGATATGTGCCGAGAGAATCTGTCGAGCCCCGACTTCCTGTTTGACATGCACTTTAGGTAGGTATGGCACAAGAATCTATACGGTTTGCACAGCCTACCCTTTTTGATTTCCCCTTTATCGTAATCACCATCATACCCCATCAGGTTGAATATTTTCTCAATGTATTCATTCTCGAATACATCGGGGTGACCTATCTCTCTATCACCCAGTTCCAGGCATCTTCGTATGGTGCTTTCAGTGATTCGTAGACGTTTGTTTCGAATCTCAGCCACAATTACTTCCTCATCACATTGTTCTTCAACTCGTGCTGAGTTCCAGAAGTTGATTATGTGCGTCTGATGGATCACATGCTCAGCCGTCAAGGCGTAGAAGAGCCTGGATCGTCGGAGATATCTTATGATATCTCGACATCCTTCCGCCGCAAGATCATCAGCGTTTAAGTACGCGCACACAATATGTTCTTTAGTGAATCTATTAGCCATCTGTAAAGAAAATCAAGTTAGAAAACATGCAGTTGAATCGTTTTAATGGCAATAACCGATTAACCAGTTTCGTACTGATGTTTAAGACATGACTTACCTTCGCAGTAACGGTAATCGATTACTGGATAATGTTGATAATGTGTTCTTGGAACGGATTTTTTTTAAATTTTCAAAAAGAGGGAAAATGGGCGATTTTCTAGGTTAAAAGTGAAAAAGTGCTCTGTAAAAATATCAGAAACCTTATTTATAGGCGAACACATTAATTTCTTTTATTAATTATGTTCTTTTATTAATTATGTTGGGCCCACTCCCATTCATTCCTATCCGCATACCAAGTTTATTTAGAATGCATTACTTCTTCCGCAGAACATCTGCGGAACCTTGACATCTGCGGATGTCAACATCTGCGGAACCTTACATCTGCGGATGTCAACATCTGCGGAACCTTACATCTACGGATGTCTTAACATCTGCGGATGTAAAAGTTCAAGCAATGCATTTGTTTTGCTGCTGAATCAGAAATCACATAATACTTCTACGGATGAGAGGTATTACTGAAACTTCTGCGGAACATAAAAGTTTTAAAACTTTAAATGTATGATATCTACTGAGTAGAACCAAATGTTGATGTTGGACATTGTTGACTTTATTTGCATGGCAATTAAGTACAGGAAAGCAAGTTTCCTGTATCCTGCATTCAAGTTAGTGCTCAAGTTCCAATTCCTTCAAAGTAATTCAAATCAATTATCAGCTTTTATTGTTTTCATGCATGAACTACTCCCCCTAAATTTGTGATTAATGTTACTGTTACATTTATCATAAATTTAAGTTGTAAACAGGCATGACAGGCATATGACAGTCTAAATGAGAGAAAGTCAGTTAAGAGGACAATTAAACATCTGGCTTAAACAGTTACATGCATGCATATATATATATAGAGGGATCATACTATAACTTGGCTTCTGCTGATGTTGATTAGTTGATTCAATACACACCTGATTGCAAGTATATAGATCCACTTAAATTCAAACATGAGTATTGTATCAACTAGGCATGCTATTTATCATGTTGTGAACTTTGTTAATCAGTAGCAATCATGGGTCCCACATTCAATTATCATTGGAGTATGTCTTCCGTAGGTGAGGCAAATCACTACATTTCACACTTAATGACTATGTACATTAAGTTATAAGTTCTATCTTGAGACATAGTACAGTCTTATGAATGCTTTGATGTTGAAGCTCTTTGACTTGATGTACAATGGATCACAAGTGATTCCTTTTTAGAGCTGAAATATGATCTTCATAGTCACCAGGTCTTTACTTTCATAAAACAGAGGTGAACTTTAACCCAGGTCTTTGTTTACACAAAACAGAGGGAGAATGAAGATCACACTTGTTAATCACATTCCCAGGTCTTTGTTCACACAAAACAGAGGGAATATGACTTTGCAAAGATAGAAGAGTATAAGGTATTTTACATAGTGTGCTTGTGTAAGTGATTTGATCACATCAGGAGAGAACATACCTTCCTGATTCTCAAATGGAATCCTCACAGACAGTTACCTGATGATTTTAGTTTGGCATGCTCTTAGCTTTGTTTCCACTCAAGATGAACCTACTCACATATCAGTATGATATAAGTCAGATTGAGTTTTTGTTTAATAACCAAGTATAGTCTACTATCATTTCCCTAATATAATGCATGTATAGATGTTCTATCAGAAACTTAAGTTATCCTTAACGATTACTCTGCACAAAGTCAGTCATATGCTTTTGTTGATTTATTCTAAGTTAATCATCCCCAAAGATTCTATCAGAAAATTAAATCTAACAGAATCAAATGCTTTAGTGAACAAATCAACAAGCTGATTGGTTGTGTCTACTTTGACTAACTTGATTAGACCCTTTTCAGAGCAATCTCTCAGAAAATGGTATCTAATTTCAATATGTTTTGTTTTACTATGTTGAACTGGGTTAGCAGTTATAAACATAGCAGCTGAATTATCAATATGAATAGGTGTATGAAGGAAATTGTAACCATAATCAAGTAATTGGTTCTACAACCAAAGTACTTGAGAGCAACCTGCTGAAGCAGCTATGTACTCTGCTTCAGCTGTGGATACAGATACATTTGTTTGCTTATTGCACTGCCATGAAACAGGTCTTGGTCCTAAAAACTGACATCCACCAGTTGTGGATTTTCTGTTGTTGTTGCACCCTCCATAGTCACTATCTGAGTAGGAGTAGAGGCTAAAATCTCCATCTTTGGGATACCAAAGTCCCAATGCAGGTTTGCCTTTCAGGTATCTGAAAATCCTCTTTACAGCATTCAGATGGGACTCCTTTGGGTCTGATTGATACCTGGCACAAACACAAACAGCGAACATGATGTCAGGTCTACTGGAAGTTAAGTACATTAAAGAACCGATCATTGATCTATACAATCTTTGATCTACGGATTTTCCAGCAGGGTCAGGCACAATCTTGTCTATTGTTGATGCTGGTGTCTTGCATGAAGTGGAATCAGTAAGATTGTACTTCTTCAAAATTTGATGAATGTACTTTTCTTGATTGATGAAAATGCCATCTGGTTTCTGATGAACTTGTAAGCCAAGGAAGAATGTCAATTCTCACATGGAGCTCATCTGAAATTCAGATTTCATTAAGTCTTCAAAGCTTTGGCACAGCTTCTTGTTGGTTGATCCAAATATTATGTCATCAACATATATTGAACCACCAAAAGATCTTGATGTTCATGTTTGAGGAAGAGTGTCTGATCAATTGTTCCTCTCTTGTAGCCATTCTTCAGCAGGAAGGATGATAGTGTGTCATACCACTTTCTGGGTGCTTGATGAAGACCATACAAAGCTTTATCAAGCTTGTATACTCTATGTGGATAATCAGGGTCTTCAAATCCAGGGGTTGAGCAACATAGACTTCTTCATCAATTTTCCCATAGAGGAAAGCACACTTCACATCCATTTGATAGACTGTGAACTTCTTGAAGGAGGCATATGCTAAGAAAACCTTATAGCTTCAATCCTGGCAACTGGGCAAAGACTTCATCATAGTCTATTCCCTCTTCCTGAGTATATCCTTGAGCAATAAGCCTAGCCTTGTTTCTCACGATGATACCTCTGTTATCCAGCTTGTTTTTGAATAACCACCGTGTTCCAATTAGATGTTGAACTGTAGGCAAGTCTACAAGAGTCCATACTTTTTGTTTTCTGAATTGTTGTAGCTCTTCTTGCATAGCCTCAATCCAGCTGTTGTCTTTTAGTGCAGCTGTAATGTTTGCAGGAACTGTTTGGGACAAAAAGCAGTGAACAAACAAATGTTTGCCACGCCTCCTTTGCTCCTTGTAGTTCGTGCATTCAGGTCTCCAATGATATTGTCTGTTGGATGAGACTTGTGAATTCTACTTGTTGAGACAGCATCAACTGGAACTGTGGAGTCTAAGTTTGAGAAACCCATTGAAGCAGATGGTGTCAGCTAGAAGTTGAGTTGATGAAATAATCAAAAGCTCATGGTCATTTGGATCAGCTTGTGTATGAGTTGCTGCTGAGTTGTCTTCTTCCGCAGGAAGTTCTACGAAAGAAGCATTTTGTTCTTCCGCAGGAGTAACTGCAGCATCTACGGAGGCATTTTGTACTTCCGTAGGAGATACATCACCAGCCATGGATGAACATTGTTGAGTTGCAGGCATGGTTTGTTGATTTACCACCTCCTCTTTATCCTTAGTTCAGCAGCTGAGGCAGGACTTACATCTGTGGATACTGATGCATCTGCGGATGTATGTACTGATGTAACTTCATGTTGCGGATTTGATTCTTGCTGAGGTGCAGTTGAAAGTTGTACCCTTGGTGGATCAGCTGTCAGGGGCACTTCATTCAAACTTGGAGGCACAAATGGATAGCATGTATCCGCAGCACCTGCATTGATCAGATAACCAGTGTTAAATAATTCAGTTAATGCATCTATATTAAATAACCAAGATGATCCTTTTACATTTGTAGTAAACATGGATTCATCAAAAGAAACTTGGGAGTCTCCTCAACTATGTTATATTCTGGAATATAGACCCTATATGATTTAGAAGTGGATGAATATCAAACAAAGAAACCATCATAGGTTTTTCAGGAAATTTTCCCAATTGTTCTTTAGTATTCAAAACAGACACATGACACCTAAAGCCCTAAGATATCCTATAAACGGTTTCCTTTTAAATAGGAGTTCATAAGGTGTTTTATTATGTTCTTTGACTATCAAAGTTCTATTTTGAACATTGCAAGCTGTATCACAGCTTCTGCCCAGAAAGTAATGGGCAACTGAGAATCAGCTAGCATTGTTCTGGCTGCTTCTGAGTGTGTTATTTTTCCTTTCAGCCACTCCATTTGGTTGTGGAGTTCTTGGTGCACTGAATTGTCTTGCTATCCCTTATTCCTGCAAAAAGAATCCAGATCAGCATTAACAAAACTCAGTTCCATTATCACTCCTAAAAATTTTAACTTTTAAATCAAGTTGATTCTCAATCTGATCACAAAGTCCATTAATGTTTCAGATGTTTCACTCTATGTTTAAAAAGAAGACCCATGTGAATCTAGTGAAATCATCTACTATCACCAAACAATATTGCCTTTTTCAATGCTCAGCACATTGGTTGGACCAAAGAGGTCCATGTGAAGCAATTTGAGTGGTGTAGTGTTAGTGTTAATTGTTTTGGATTTATGAGACACTCGGTGTTGTTTCCTTTATAACATGAAGAACATGATTAGAACAATGAAATTCTTTCTTGGTAATCCAATGACTAAGTCATTTTTCACCAATTTATTCATGTTTCTTCATGTTGGAATGGACAAGCCTTCTATGACCATGAGATTCAACTTTTGAAGATTTAGACAGCAGGCATGTCTCGTGATAGTGAGTGTTGTGTTGTTCATATCCAAGATATATGTGTTGCCTTTTCTTGAGGCTTTGAGAAGGATCCAGTCTGCTTGAACTGTAAAACCTTGCTTAAGAATGTAACAGTTAGTGTTATCAAATAGGCTAAGTAATTTTGATCACAAATTTGGGAAACACTAAGTAAATTATACTGCAAATTTTCACAGTAATTTACTTTTTAAAATGTTAACACACCATTAGACCATTCCTACACCATTAGTTACCATTCATTCACAAAAAATTTTACCTTCCTTCTTATCCCCACCAAATGCCACATAAGAGGCATGTTTATGTTTGAAGTCATGGAGAAGTACATAGTTGCCTTCATATGTCTGGAACAACCACTGTCAACATACCACTTGTTGTCAGCTCTCCAGATTGTTCCTGCACACAAAAAGAAATTAGTTAGAATTGACAATCCAAGGCTTAATTGTATGGATTTGCCAGATGTGTCAACTATAGTTACTCCTTCATGAATTAATATTGAAGTTTAGTATTAGTTGTTTCTTTTTGATTGATGATGGGAGGATGATTCTGTGAAGATGAGTCAGGTTTCTGGATGCCTTCATGCTTGTTGAGTCTTTCAAAGTGACTTGTTTTGGTTGGTATTTAAACTTTGGAGAGGATCCTGTAGTTTTGAAAGTTTCTTAATCTTTCAGCTTTGATTGAGACAAGGAGTTCCTTTTGCAAAGTTGTCAAAGAAATCAT